>JAJMHT010000016.1:36089-120656 GCA_030583145.1 Metschnikowia vanudenii | reverse complement strand
CCTGGATAGCGCCTCTTCTTTCAACTTCGATTTAACCAAGTTTGTAAGGGGCCTTAAATTTCTTGACTAAATTATCCTGTGAGTCGACCAATGTAATTCTTACCAACTAGCCCGGGTTCGTCGCATCCGTATTAGCCATCAAGGGGATACCCATCAAGAATATTAGCCACCTAAGATTTGTTGCCCCCGCGATAGCCAGCTAGGCATCATATCTGTACATCTATATAAACCCCTCAAAATACTCTGGGATACCACCACCTGTGGCTATCATCACTGAAATACTTAAGACATATTGACCAGCCACTACCCAAGTCCTGACAAAGTTCAATACCCAATTAAAATGGCACAAGATGTTTTGACAAAGTCTACTCCAGAAGTTGATTTGAATTCCATTGAATTTAAACCCCTGAGCTCTCCTTAATTTTTTTCATTAGATGTTTTCAAACGGAAAGCGTTAGAGCCACCTTTACCAAACCTGAAAGTAAGAGTGTGGCTAACTTGAAATTCTCCATTTAAATGCGTTTTTAACAAAAAAAGAAATGAAATGGTTATTCAGCAAATCAATTTTTATGAGACCACTACAATATTACGATATCGTAATTTTGCGTATTACGTTATTTACGATTTGTATTACGAAATATTACGATTTACGATTTACGATTTACGATTACTCTGTGAAATGTGATCGTAATTGCAATTACGATCACGATTATGATGGCCTCGAAAAGCGTAAATCGTAAATTTTCGTAAAAGTGGCCGTAATTCGCAACACTGGTTTTCATCAGGCTGCGCCAGCGCGCCTTCCATAATCCTGCACAACAATCGACCCTTTTCCTATTTTGGGTTTCGCAAGCAATTCGGTTATTTTCCCCAGGCGAAATGCGAGATGAAATTGAGCAAGCTGAATCGTCAACTTTTTTTTTTTTTTCTTTTTCTTCATCTCATAACCTCGGTCATTTGAAGTATAAATCAAGAATACTTACACACGAAGAAGACGCTTAAGAGTCTGCAGGATATCCCAAAGTCAGATTCTCTTAACTCAAAATGCTGGCAGTCAAGGGTCATACTCAATGGCCAGATAACACCAATCTGACAAAGTCCTCCAACCCATCGGTAATACAACACAAAATATCTCCAATCTCGCCGCCAAAATCATCAAAGGGAATGGTTATAGCTGGACCAGGTCGATACGGTGCATTGGGTCATAATACTTCCTCAGAAATAGAATCTCATGGTACAAAGCGAAGGCAGAATACCGACTCAGGATCCCTGAACCACAAGAGACAACCTTCTGGCCCGTTTGATATTATCTATGATAGGTCTCCAGTCAAGCAACAGCCAAGACCACAGCCGAATGTCAAATCCGAACAATTCAAGTCGCCCAGCTATATAGAGATCGAGAGGGCCATCCTTTCTGGTCACAAATTTGCCGGAGATACTACTTCTGCTCATATACCTACCGTGACGATGATTGATAAAGATAGTCTACGAAGATCAGGATCAGTCATTTCAAATGATGCGAGTATTCGGCATCGAAACACTATCAAGAGAAGGAATAAAATGGCGAGACGCGAGACTGTCGAACAGAATGGAGCACTGTCTTCCCTGGTCTTCTCTGTTGACTCTAAAGATGGCAAAGCACCAAAAACAAAATCCCGAAGGTCCAAAATCTTTTCGATTTTTCCTGTGAAAAGGAGAACGTCCTATAAATACTACCCTGTTTCAAAGAGTGACCCCAAACCACGTTTCAATTCTCAAAAAGACGTGGACAAGTATTTCTTGCTTAACAATATCACATCTTTGATGAATGATATTTTACCGAACACAATGGCAATGTTCAAGTTCAAGAGACTTGAACGAGTAACCCCAGCTCTTGAATCACATCCCACTCGCTTCGCTGTTTCTCGGAATGCGCATTTTACTAACATAGAGCCTAGGTCTGGCGCTAGACCAGGATCAAAAGTCGCCTTTCAAGGGACACGAGATTTTGATAACTCACTCATGAACACTACTGATACAGTGAATAGGAGTGTTATCACCCAATCCGTTGAAGACTCGGACTTTGTTAAGCGAAGAATATTTCTTGCAAAAGCATATGCCAAATATCGGAAACATGCGTTTTCAGGTAAAAGAAATACCCCTTTAAAATTGGAAACGGCTCTTCCATTTGAGAGCGACATGATGACTCAAACTGAAAGAGAAATGCTAAATACCCAGGTTCTTTTAGAAGTCTTGCTCCGCAGGACTGTTTCTGCAAAAATTGATTTCAGGTTAAATCAAAACAAACCCAAAAATGGTTTAAATTCCAGAAGTTCTTCTTTCTCGTCATCAAACACTTCTTTCACCCCTTCTGACTATATGTACTTAAGGGGAAAACGAGAGCCGGATGGAAAGAAAGACAATTCAAGTGATGAAGGCGGCGATGATGCAAACGACAGAAACCCATCAAGAAGGAGGCACGGCGACCCGGGGATTAGCCGACCTTTTATTTCCAAGAATGTCGTAAGGCATAATGAATCACTGAAACAAAATACTCTTGAATCAAAGCCTGCATCTTTTGAAAACCCTCAAAAGGGGTCAGAGAAAGTTAGGGTGGCTGCACCGACGGTCATGTTACAAATGTCGGAAAACGGAAAACCATCCAGTGCTAATAAGGAAACGATCTTTAAAGATTCTCATTCAGGGCTTCACAGCCTGACTACGTTCGATCAAGTGGCCCAATCACCATCGGTAGGCTCTCCTAATGGTGTGTCTGCAAAGAAATTAAACTCGAAACTACCGAGTCTGCCTGACTCAAAAATATCGCCTCGGAGTCTTATGCTAGAAACCGTGAGTGAGAGCACCTCTCTTGGCAACGTAAATTTGGCATTGTTACGGCCATTGAACAGATCACAGGAAACACTATCTTCGTCTACTCCGAGCGAGCATGTACTTTATGCTAAGAGGTGCTACTCCGGGCTCAGAGGAAACGGAAACAATAGCTCGAGTTTTTCGTCCTCTTCTGCATCAGATGGACCTAACAGAACTTCGAGATCAACAATGAACACTTCTGTTTCCATTGATCATGACACAGCTAGTTCCGAAGACCAAGCTTTCCTTGAACCCGATAAGTCGGAATTTGGTTCAACGAAATTCATTCTGGAATTCAGCTCCCTTAGATCTCAATCATCTGTAAGGGCCAAGACAGATAGTCCCTCTACAGTAAAACCCGGAATATCTAGAGATAATTTGGGCACAGAAAGTCCCGCTTTTAGATATTACATCCCTATGGTGAACTAGAGACTGACATTTTGTTTTCGAGTTGATCCTTACAAATAGTTTTGCGCCCGGTATGTATTGAAAATAATAGAGGTATTATACATAACTCTTTTACTGTCCTCGGCTCCATTCTATAAATATCTCAGGAACTTATTCCAAAAAATACACCCCCTATTAATCAAGCTCAAGGACCCAGTGAAGAACCCTATGGAACGAATAGAAGTCTAGTTTAATGTAAAGCTAGCGTTTGTTCCTGGCTTGTTGTTTTTCTAAGGGTGCTTGAAAGAAATAATCTGGCATGAATGCTTTAGACTCAGAACTGGGGAAAGCCGTCGACGAAGGATTTCTGACACTGGCAAGTCTGCTTGGGCCAGCATATTCTTTCATCTTTGATTCGAAATTGGTGTTCTCATGAAGTTCATTGATTTTGGCAAACTTGTCTGCCATCTCATGAATCCTTTTCTTTCTTGTAGACAATTGGGAACCCAATGTTGCGCCCCCAGCACTAACACCCGACGGAGTAGAAACAGGCGTATTTATCGACGGCATATGTGGCTGAAAACCACTGTTTTGCGTGAACAATGTCAAGGAAGTTAATCGATTTCTCAAAGTTGTATACGTGGATGATTGGGGCATGATCATTAGAATGCCGTACAATGTCTTGTACAAGTACGGGTTCTTTTCTGGCTCTAATAGCTGGAGTCTCAACTTGAGGAAAATATGAGATTCTAACAATTGAACCAACACATCCAATTGTGCTAGCAATTGGAAGGTGACTTCCAGCTCTGCTAGACTTTTGATGATGAGAAATGCCAACTCATAATTTGAAGTAAGAAGACAAAGTGATAAAACACTTGGTGTATTGTGACACCAGCTTTTGAATAGGGTGGAGAAGAGAGCCCAATCTTCGTTTTTGCAGATGTCAAGACTTTTCAACTTCTTTCTGAAACTTTGAAGCTCGCTAGCGGTAAGCAATATGTTGTTAAAAGTGACAACAATATTACTAAGGAACTCAAGGTTGGTATGTTCGTAGGAAACCAAAACTTCTGATAAAGATTCAAAAATGCGCTCTGAACTTATAGAAACACAGAGTCTTCGAATAATAAACTCAACTTTGCTCCGTGATAGCAATGCTTGGCCACTACTTGTAGCAGAGTTCTGATAAACATAAGGCGACTTGCCCGATTCTGGCCCATCGCTTTCGAAAAACGAAATCAACTTGACCATAAAATCTCTGAAAAAGACTTGGTTGTCTTCGGAGATCTGCGCAGATAGCTTCAACACTTTGGAGATTACATCATTACTTGCGTCAACTGACGATTTCAACAAAGCTGTCAAGTCCAAATTGAATTGCTTGTTGGAAGGTTTTTCTTCACCACTGCCAGAATCCTGCGGAAAGAAACTGGACCTGTAGTTAGAATACAAAAATGTCAACCAATCCAAACTCGTTAATCTAGCAAGCTCATTCACAGACAGTAGGCATTCGCTCATAACGACTTGTATGGTTTTTAATAAATAAAACTCCAAAAACTCATCGTAAGATTCTTTGTTCAAGCCCTGAATAGAACTCTCACTCACTTCGGTGATTTGATTATCATCGTTGACGTCCGGAACCTCAGATTGGCTTCCATGCAATCGAATTAAGTAGGTTCTTAGTGACTCGCCGAAGTTAAGGAATTGATTTCTAAGTTCAATGTCATTGTGATCATCCGTGAAAGCGACGTTTTGCATAATGATCGAAACACAATCCGGAATATATCTCGAGAAACTCGTGGGGCTGATGAGAATGATCTCCAGTAACCATTTGAGCGCAATTGACTGAATTTCTAAGTATATCTCATGGCTCTCTCCGGCAAGATCGTTTCCCTTGAACTCCAGGGCATTTCCACTCACTGATCTTGGTCTCAAGAACGAAATCAATATCTCAATAATTCTCGGGTAGTCGATGAATATATCTTGACCATTAACAAAAATCGAGCTGTCATCAGACTCTCCATCAGAATATGAATCTCTGGGATCATCGCTCAACCTTTGCGGCTCAGCTCTTCTTATTACTGTTGTAGATGTGGACTTGATCGAGCTCGCATCATCGGGACGCGAACCTTGTTCAATAGACAATTTATCGAGATCTTCACCCAAGGTTTTGGGGTCTGTCTCTGTCTTCAACTTTGAGCTCGAAGAACCATCCGCAGAGCGTTTCTTTTTCAAGTTCTCCTCATGAATTCTTTTTCTCCTATCCTTGGTAAGCTGTGCTTTCCTGACTTCATATTTCACCTTGTAGATCGCCTTTATTTCCTTTAAGAAGATATTAAGCAAGTTCTGAGTCTCAATACGCACATCCGAAGGACAACCATTCATCAAGAAGCGAATGAGAGGCTTAAGAAAGTTTGGGAGAAACGTAATCAACTCGGATGACGGTATGTCATCGAAGAGTTCGAGCCAACTCAACAAGAACTTCTTCGCAAATGGCTCGATAGTGTACATACGCTCAAGGAGCGTTGGGATGAACCGGGGTAACAGGAATGCCTTCAGTGGATCTTGCGAGTTGTTCACTTGTACAGAGAGACCATCAGGCGTAATAATATGAGACTGGATTTCATGAGTCTCAGCATTCTGCTGGTGTAATATTGATACGTAACTGGAAGACTTTGCACTGACGATATCCTTGATTAAGCGGTCCAAAATATCGGCGGCATTTTTCACCGAGGATTCAGTGTCGGTTACCAAGATACATAAAATATCAAATACCTCATTGAAGTACAACAAGATTTCTCCTCGAGCGACCTTTGCAATGTTGTACAAAGACTCACACGCATAGTAACGCACCCGTGCATCGGTATCTCTGAATACGGCGAAGATGGGTTGCACAATATTTTCAAGAAAGTAAGCTATGGCTAAGGATCCTAGTGCAACAGAGACACTTCCAAGTGCTGTTATGGCACCCATCTTACCCGATGTCGATCCACCGTTGGCCAAGTCAGTTAACTCGGCAATAATCTTATAGATCAGAGGACTATCATTATTGGCCAAGGCAGCTTTCGTGAGGCCCTCAATCTGGAAGGCAGTGGCCTTTCTCTTCTCATAGATATGGTTCAGGAGATCTTTCACAAGTGCGACGTCCAAGATTCTGGGCTCGCTCATTGATTGAAATTGCGATTGTGAATGGTTTTTGGCTTGTTTATAGGCTTGAGATATCTATACTTGGACTCGGACTTCTTATAATAGATTTGGCGTATTTTTTTTTCTTTGCTGGTGTTGTTTTGATGTGTTTACTGGGGACCTGTCCATGGATCTAGATACATATGACGGAATTATTGGCCATAGACGGCTTCGCGCACGGTGGGCTAGACCTTGTTGCCGGGTGGAGAAGGGCGAATTCCTCGCGTTCCACCTGTGCGCTTAACTAGGCACGAAACAATGTTATGGGAAATTCTTTAGTCTCTTTTTTTTTTTTTTTTTTAAAATTATTATACATTAAGACTCAACAAAAACGTCTCTTGAGCCCACGGATTGTATACATGACGAACAGCCAGTGTGTGATTTAGACTGTTTTGAATAGTTCTTTTGTTCCAGCAAGAATTGAACGAAGATATGGAGGATGAATATAAAAGAAAGTAATTGAATTTGAAAAAAAAAAAGAAAAAGAAAGCAATACACTAGGTATCGACCTTTCTACGCTTCCCTTCGCGTTCCTTCGACCACTCCTGTGCGTAAAAATGATTATCTTCTTGCTCTTCGGATCCATTTTGACTATCTACGTCAAGTTGCTCATAGTCGTACCCGTCAGAAGATACATGCCCATCCGCAAATACATGCTCATCAGAAGATACTTGTTCATCCGCAGACTGGTCATTACCATTATGGATTTTTTCCTCAATAGGCTCAGTCACCGGTTCCATGCCCGGAATATTAGATAGATGATGTTCCCAAGCCACGGTGCCGAATGACTCTTTGGTCGACTTCTCGGGCAAAATATGTTGCAACACTCGAAGATCGTCCTCGCCAGCGAAATCCGAAATCTCAGGCAATTGCACGTTGAACTTGATGTAGAGATCGCCCCTCTTGAACGAATTGAAATCTGCATCGAATTGTGAGGCATTATTCTGATAGAATTTTCCATTTTGAATCGAGTCATTTATGGGCATACCTAACCCTTTAACAATCTTTGGAATGCCCAGATTTATGGTTCCTATGACTTCCCCTGTATTAACCAAGGGATGGACGGAATCATTGAGACGCTTTTTGCCGTGTACATTGATGTATAGAATCACGTCCTCCCCCGTTCTTGGAAAGTCCAGAATGACCAACTTTCCCCCTAGCAAGGCAGTTTTTAAATCAATATCTTTCTCCATGTAGAGATCGTGTTGGCGCCTTATCAAGAAAGGGTGAGCTTCCTCATGCAAGTGAATAATTATGTCTCCTGGTATGATGTCCTTTCCCTCATCAGCTTGTCCCAGGAGAATGCATTTGTCCCCATTCTTAGAGCCCGGGGGAATACTGACTTTCAAAATTTTTGACTCCATTTTGTAGCCCTTGTCGCATCTAGTACATAAGTCTTCCGGCCGGGAATATATACCTGTTCCGCGGCAGCAGTCACAATCACGGCGCTCCTCAAACAGTGCAAACTGATTAGTGACCAGGATGATCAACCTGCCAGTTCCTTCACATTTTTTACACTTTTTAGGATTGAAAGAGCCCCTTCCATGACAGGAGGAGCACTTTGTCATCTTAGGAACCAGAAATTTGGCTTCCTTTCCATGATACATGTCTGCCAAAGTCACTTTAAAGTTGTGGTGAATGCTAGGGCCCTTTTGAGGTTTGGTTTGCTTTTTGCTTGAAATATCAGGACGGACTATTCGAGAAGGTCTGGCGGTGCTATTAGGGCCGGCCGTGTTCATGTTGGGACCAGCAGAAAAGTTCATATCATACAGAAAAGTTTGACCAAAAGGTGGTTGACCAAAAGGTGACTGACCAAACGACTGGGAAAACTGTGGAGGGAACCCAGCACCTGGGCCAAATGCAGATGACATATCATTGAATAGCTGGGAGAAAACGGCCTGTTCAAAACCAAAGCCGGGGTTTCGGCTTTGACAATTTGGGTTGAATCCTCGTGGCGCCAGTTGCCGGGATTCATCCGCTAGGGAACCATCTAAACCCTTTGTACCATATGCATCATAAATCTCACGCTGTTGAGGATCCTTAAGAATCTCATAAGCTCGCGAAAGATCCTTGAACTTCTCGGTGCATTCCGGGTTGTGATTTGTCTTATCAGGGTGATACTTGAGGGCCAACTTCTTATAAGATTTTGCAATCTGATCGACTGTGGCGGTTACAGGCACCATTAGTAGGTCGTATAATTGCGTTTCACAGACCATGGATGTAAATTATAACATGTAATATTCGGCACAGTGTATGGAATGAGATGGGGTATGTGGGGGTAAGAATGTGGATGTGATCAAAGTAAACTCTTCTGAGATTTATGAGAAGAGTAGATGAATAGTATTATTGAATAACACAAGATGAAATTTCGGTACTCTCAAAACTGAAAATAAATATTTTTAAAAAAGAATGTTGTTTCGTAATATTGTGGGTATTAGATTTCAGGAGCTGTTGTTCCTCATCAGTGTGCCTGGTTTAAATGTAGGCTATGGAATTCGATAGGCTTCCCTGTGCTGTAGGGACTGCACGGCGACAAGACTCGCACGCGTAACATATTCCGCTCCTGGACTATGCTCACATGTCGAGATAAGGACCGCGCGCAACTTCAGCCCGCCCCACTCTGACGCGGAAGAACCGAATTAGGACAAGGTCATGTGCCTCACATCCCCCCTCATGTTCTTTGCGGTATTCAAGTGTTATCATTTGAGTTGTTGCTCAAGCTAAAAAGATATCGAGTTACAGTGACAGTAAATCCGCGAAACATCCACACACATAAACAAATTTAGCCGTGGCCCAACATCTCGTCTCTAAAGTGACGCTGGAAGTTGGCCCTTCTCGACTTCGTCTTCCTTTCATGTAAATTCTTGGCCTTGACCTCTAGCTTCTTCATCTCCTTCTCCTGTCTAACCACTTGGTAATCCGCAAGGCCCGGAGCAAATCTCCTGTCCACCAATGCCACGGTTTTTTCAGGCTCAGACCACTCTCTGGCCGCCGGGAGATGCTGCCTTTGGAATCTCACCATAGATCGGTGTCCTATCCTTGTACCATTAGGTAGCACGGCATCGGATTGCTCTGATTGCTCTGATTCAGACATCTCTTCATCATCAGCAATCTCAACAGCTTCGTAGTGGTTTTCACCTGCAACCGAGCCGAACGCCACACTCTTCTTTTTCTTTGCATTATCGATTTTCACCGGTTCTCTATCCTCAGATTCGAAGTTGTAGAATTCAGCAATTACTTCTTTGGATTCTTTGGATTCGTATGGGATCCGACAGTGACCCTTTGATGTGAGATGTTGTCTGATACTTTCCAAGCTTTTACCTTCGAAGCCACACACTAGACAGTCATGATCCGTGGTAACGACTTCGTTGACAAACGTTAGAAGACCTTCGAGATCGACAAGAAATGATCTTTCCGGAATATATAGACCATGTCTGTTGGTCATGTGCTTAATGTTTTGCTCGATTTCATGGTTATTTTTGCCGCAGTAGAAGCAATAATGGTTGGGGAAAACATGCGTTGCTTCTTCGTCAGACAAGTATTCGTCCACGTCGGTATCAGAACTATCTTCGTCGCTTTCATGTATGTGGCTCCACTCACTACCATCTGAGAAATTGATTTCTGAATTGGTATCTACGGTTGATTCCACTTCCGATAAATCCATCGAGTCTCCGAGAGAAAACTCAGAAAATTCTGATGCTACCGACGGTGCCGGACTCTGAGCCCTCGGAAAAAGTGGCGGGCTATCATTTTTAATTCTGCCACGCAATTCTCCACGGGCCAAGTGCTTCAAGTCTTTCTTGGTGAGTTGCCGTTCTCCCTTTCTGGATTTTCTTCTGTGGTTGACATGGAAGCCTAACTCGTCTTCATTTGCTTCCTCTTCTTCCGCACTTTTCTGCGAGGCTAAAACCTTCTCTGCAAAAACCTCTGACAGGATTCCTGGGAGATTCGCTACCTTTCTTTTAAGATTGTATCTGTGCCAATCCGTCTTCATATGCTGACGTTGTATCTCGGCAGAGAGAAACCTGATACCACATGTATTGCAAGTAAACCCTGCTGTTAAAGGGTTGGAGCCTTGAGGTAAAAAGTTCATGGTTCTCTAGAAGAAAAACGAGAAATATCCGAAAGTGAGCCGATTTTTATAGAGAAAAGAGGAAGTTGGAGAATTTGACTCAGGCATTGAGTACTTAAATGCGAATGCGATTGCCATCATCGCATGCATGAGTAAGCGGCCGGGGAAGCAGGACGGCTGCGAAATACCTTTCTCTGTGGTTTACGAAAAATGAAATAAGAGGGGCTTTATCGCATTTGGGTGTAGTTTAGGATCCCCTTTAAGGCCCCTTTTCTTTGACCCATTTGAGGCTTTGAAATTACAAACTCTAGAACTGGTCAAACAATCTACCATTTTGGGGACTATTTCTCATCCCAGAATTGCCACCCCGATGATGAAAAAATCGGGTGGCAAAATCTTAAATGAAGGCCCGGTGAAATTGACAAGTCAAATCGAAAAAAAAAGTAGCTGGACTAAATTGTGTCCACCTGGTTTGTTCAAACCGATGGGAGCAATGAATTTTTGAAACTGAATCAATTAAGCTCTTGTTCTGCTCTTACTTTTCTTGCACTTGGTGTCATAATTTGATCATTTATGTATGCTCAATGATATAGTGTGGATAAAAAAAACATAAAATTCGGGCAAGAGTCTAATAGTCCTCACGCTATTTTCAAGGTGATTTGTGAGTGTTAATGGGGTCATCTTCAGCCAGTTAGAGCTGCATATTCACTTGTGTTTTCAATGGAATTTAAAATATTTAACATGAAGGTCCTGAAGTTAATTTAATTTTTCATACCCAGATACTTGTTTAAAAGGAACGCCCAGAAAAAAAGTGTTTATCCATTTTAAAAACCTAAATTTATCTATAGTACATAGTTCTTAGCGGAATTTTGCTATATCTTCGACTAATTATTGGTTCCACAAGTAAGAAGGACCCGGCCAAATACGTCTGTAAAGAGCCATACCAATAACATCCTGTGCACTAAGTCTGCCATCGAAAGTAGCCTTGAAGTAACCGTGAGTACCCAAACTCTCTTTAATGAATCCGGTTCTACCGGTTTTAGTGAACAATGGCACAGCCTTGAACCACTCGATATCTTCGGAGTTAAAGAACATATATCTGATGGTGATAAGTTTCTTGTGGATTTTCACAGCATGACCTGTCAAAACAACTCTCTCGGCCATGACTCTGGTGTGGTCGCAGTTCAAAAAGGTACCTTGTCCAACAAGCTCCAACGATCCGTTGACTTTCTGCTTGAAGAAAATAGCAGGAGCGTTGTAGAATAAAGCTGGCGCGATGGCTGTTGCAATGCACGTGTCTCCGTAGTGTGCAAATCTCTGGTACTTGTGCACGTTATTAGTGTTATTCGAGCCCTGCGAGAACGTAGGTGTGATGACTTGACGTCTAAAACCGTATTGAACAATAAGGGCATCACCAGAAGGTAAAGGCTTCTCATAGTCTTCCCAGGTCTTGAAGGAGAAGTTGGCCACAGAAAGTTTATGCTCGTGAGGCAAGAGCGAGTAGATGATGAACGGTCTTTCGCTTACCAGGACATCATCCAAAATATATTTCGGAGCGCGAATATAAAGACGGACCTTAGTACCAATAAGTACTTGTGCCTCTTTGACTGCGTCTTTCTGCAACTTGTTCTTTGTAGCCTTGTAACTGCTGATCTTAAGCAATCTGCTGTACAAGCTTGGACGCTGAGAGTCATGCTCATCCCAGTCCCAGTCACAGGTACCCAAAGACTTAATACCTCTGTACTCGCGGAGGGTTTCACGAGCAAGTTCCTTTGGATCCAATTCAATCTCGTCAGGAAATTCTCTGTCCTCATTTTCCAATTTTCTAAACTGCTTCAATTGCTCCTCTTCTTCCTCTGGCGACAAATCCATAAAGTGTTCGGATTGCAAGTCTCCGGCTTCCGTTGGCTCATATTCGGTGGCACCAGTTGTTTGCTCAAGTTCCATGTCATCGTTGGCGTCCTGGACCATCATGTCTTGATCGACATCATCTTCATCTTCATCAAGATCAGATGCACCTTCCAAAACATCATCCAAAAGCCATTTACTTTGATACTCGGAAGTTCCCTTTGGAGCCTTGTACTTTCTTGGGCCGTTGCCGTCTGCGTCAATAAAGTAGTTCTTACCTTCCATACGCACACCAGTGCCGTGCGTATCATAGTCGAGCTCTTCGAAGTCATCTTCCATTTCAATTTCCTCGGGATTTAAGTCATCTAACGATTCTTGTTCCTCCGTTGGAAGGAAGGTTTGCTCCTGGTCGTTCTTGTGCTTAGCTACTTTTTCGATACGCTCTAGTTGGAAATCACCATGCCCATTGATATGGATTAACCTGTTTGAGTTGAAGCCAATTCCTCTGGCAACACCTTCGACAACAATGTAGCCTGCATCGTTGGCATCAGAGGCTTGCCAGCTGACTTCATTGGCCACTAAATAGCCTCTCGAATCTCTCCAATTGACGGATTTGGGGAACTTTTGAGAGATGAATCTTAACAAGTTGAGAGCCTCACTCTTATTTTCGATGGCGTATAACTTTTCCTCGGTAGGGAAGAAATGCGCAAAGAAAGACTCCAAAGACTGCTTGACGTCAGCTTGTAAGTTCTTTTTCGGGTAGGCGGAGACAAGGTTGGGCACCACTCCGACAGCAGTGGCTATACCCTGAGCAATTACAGCACGTAAGATTTGTTCACCGTACTCCTTGTCGACCTCTTCCTCTGCAGAAAGACCGAAAATTACATAGTCTGAGACTTTGGCCGCGTCTAAAATCGCGATCAAATTAGTTGGCTCGGGTAAAATGAACTTGGTCGAGCATTTGAAGTTGTTCAATTTGAAGCTAGCAACGGTAGGTGCGGTGAAATCTACCTGTGGAACCAGCTCATCGTCATTTGTGAATGCAATAAGCTGGGTGAGAATCGATGCTGCGGCAATGTCCCTGGTCAACGAGATGACGGTGACGATCTTTTCTGCCGCATTGCTACCCTCGAACAATTTACGCACAAGCTTGGTATCGAGGATTTTCTTTTCTTTCAATTGTTTGGCAGTGTTTTTCCTCTCGAGCTTGGTGAGCACCCGGGTGGCCTTTGTGGATCCACCTGCGGATTTCTCAACCTTCCCTTTATATTGATTCTTCAACTGGCCCTTGGTGGCATGCTTTGACTTGAATGGCTTATGGTCATTTTTAAGTGTAGACCTATGCGAGTGACCACCTGCCATTATTAAAGTTTGCTGAATTTAGAAATGACTGGCCCCAGTATGTTAAACTGCGTTGTTCCTTTCTATAGTGATCAAGCTGCCCTCGATGAGGGTTGGATCCGCATGAGCTCATCGCGAAAGTGAGGTTATTACAGATGTCAGGGCTGAAGCCCTAATTTCGCACGCAATCACTTGACTCGTGAAGCGAGTGATTACGCGCACTCTTCTCTGCCCACGATACCGCAGGTGGGCCCCACCCAAAATCCTCGCACGGGTAATGTGCACACCCCCGAAAATTTTCCCTCCACCGCACCTCTACAGAAACCTTTTACCAATTCCATCGTTTCAAGGATTTCTTCCAATACCATCTCCAAATCAAGTTATAATTGTATGTCTAGCCAAAACTGCTAAACTGCGTTCACGATGTGCCAGCCCTATTGAAAGAGACACTCCTACGGAAGAAACATGATATATCTAATATTCTGCTTATTGTTCAAGTATCCATATGTGTGAGACATTGGAAAATCTGAAAATTCGCCAGTTCCTTGAATACCCCAAAAAGGGCTTCTCCAGAATGACATTCCTACGCTTCCAAGAATCTCTTGAAAGTTTTATTTGAGTGTCCCCATGAAATGTTGCCTGAAAAGAACTTCGCCCATATAGCCAAGCCATGTGTCTTATCCATATCATATAAGCATACTCGTTGAATCGCGTAACCTCTTGTCCATGAACACGTTTTACTAACTAATATAGCAATATGGCTCACGAAAACGTTTGGTTCTCCCACCCAAGAAACTACGGTAAGGGTTCAAGAAAGTGTAGAGTTTGTGCTTCTCACTCTGGTTTGATCAGAAAGTACGGCTTGAACATCTGTCGTCAATGCTTCAGAGAGAGAGCTGCTGACATTGGTTTCACCAAGAACCGTTAAGCCAACATAAATTCTCCTTGATTATCATGTATATTTAGAGAATAAAACATAATTGTTACTTTTCTTTTATCGTGTAGCGCCTGTAGATATTGCATTTGCTTTAGACTTATTTCTATTTGAGTACGAGTCGTGGTGCAACGTGTGTGTACCAACCAGAATACACGGAGTGTTTTTTTTATCGACTCCACTGAGGACAAGAAAATTGGAAAGACAGCTAAAGTGGTTTTAAGTGAGTCGAACAAATAAAATAAATAAAACACAACTCTAACTCTACCAGAGAATTCATGCTTAAACCATGGTTTTGAAAGCCCCACTTAAATTTACAAAAATGTGCCCCTTTTATATCGACATTCAATATCCATCGCCTCACTTAAGAGACCCGTCGGATATCAAACTTCCTATAGGGATTTAATACTACTCTTGGGAGTGCAATATATTGATATATATGGCAACGGTGATAACTTGACAATTTGCATCATCCCGTCGTGGCAAATACTCCCGTATACTTTTTGATTGGAGAAAAAAAAAGAAACCAGTAAATGGCAGCAGCCTCGCTTGTTTATATACTGGCGCGGTATACACACGACCCCAGTGCTGGGCGAGCTGAGCCTGCGATTCTAATGAATTTTACTGGTTTAGACATAGGGCTACGCGGGCGAAAACTTCAGTTGCGTCCTGCCCGGAGAAAAAAAGTCATGAGAATCATGAACAGATACTGCCGAGGAAGTATAAAGAACGACACGCTAAAATTGTACAAAATTATTATATATCAATACCAAAAGACAAAATTTGAATCGATAATTCTACCGTAATAAACGACTTGAAAAAGATAAAACAAAGTCCAAGTCTGTTTTAATTGAAGAAGAAGTCCTGCTTTAGGTCCCCTGGGATGCGAGGTGCACGCCCCGCGAAAACATCCTGGCTCCACCACGCACACCAGATAACGAATTCTTAAACCAGTCGTCGAAACTGTTGTACATCATTCACTTTATCGGTTTCTAATGTCGGGAAGAGGCGGAAAAGCGTTTTCTCTAGTCGCCGTGGGTGCCATCGGGTGGTATACTGGCGTGAAGTTCTGGAGACCACTCATTATGTATGTTAGGCTCAAGCAAGTCAATAGGGAAAAGTGAATGGACTCATCACAAACGATCCGGGCAATACTAACTATGAACAGAGAGCAGCTAGAAAAAGATAACAATCTCGACAAAAGTGTCGTTCCATCGGAATTCGTAGACGATGCTCCACGGTCGTGGGAAGATGTGAAGGGCCTTTGGAAGACGACCTTACACCCGGAACTGCATCCGTTAGAAGTGCGTGTTGCTGGGAAGGAAGGAGACATTCCAACACAGCCTGACGTGGTCCAGGTACCTCCTGAGACCAGTAAAAACTAGTGTGAATACAGTGCAATGAAAATATAAAACAGAACAAAAAAACAAATAACAAAACAAAGAAAAAGAGAGAATGGCTTAGTCTTCTATACCAAACCCCACGCTCAATCAATACAAATAACAAAAACAGTTGGTGTTAATTCCTCGTGGTTCTCGCAGATCAGGACCTCAGTGCCTCGGTCGCACCTACATATAGTACAGACATGGGCCAGTCCCATCTCATCTCTCACATCTCTCATAAATTTTATATCGACAAGAACAATGGGAAAATTGAAAAAGGGAAGAAAAAACCAGAGAAGCAGACTCAATCCTATTGCTAAGAAGGTTGGAGCCAACGCTTCCAAACAGGAGATCAAGGATGAGACGTTGCGTCAGAATAAAATTATTCCCCTTATCGGTAAATTGTCATCATCTGCACCTAATGACCGGTCCGTGGCTCTTAGTGCCATCACAGTTCTTGCTGAGGACGAAAAATTGAGGAAAATGTTGTTGAAAGAACGTTTGGTCCCTACTGTTATGGAACAGACTCTCAATGACTCTAACGAGGAGCTAGTGGTGGAATCGTTTGGTCTTTTGAGAAACTTGACCATCGAGGAAGGTTACGAAATCGCAAAGTTCTTATGGAGAGCAAACATTTGGGCTGCCATCGACACCGGACTCACTAAAATCGAAAAGTCTATCCAGTTCATGAGATCTGAACCTAAACTGCTCGACAAGAAAGTTACCCATATGTTGTTTGACTTTATTGAGAACGTGCTTTCTCTCATAGTACTGATCGCAAGCTCCTCGGATGATCTTTACGAGAGTATTTACTCTAAAATGGATCGTGTGGTCCCTCTCGTTATTGATACTCTCAACTGGAACATTGAAAAACTCAAGACAGTAAAATTATTTAACTCTCTTTTGGACTTCATTTACGAGTTTGCCTCGGACTCTACTGATTTCATCCTCACATTGGCGAACTTGCCTACATTCTCTTTGCCAAGTTTGATTGAGGCGGTGCAGCTGCCGGTGCATGAAAAGAACAACTTAAGCAAAATCTACGCGCAGGGTATCTATTTCCATTTCCTTGAGGTCAAGGGTGATGATACCACACCCAAAGACACGGCATGTGCCCAAATCTTGAAGGCCACCTTTGATACAATTACCAAGATTGATATCAACCACTTGAAACAATGCTTGTCTATCACCGACAATGCACAAGAGCCGATCCAGAAGCCCAAAGCCGAAGAAAAACTTGAAGACATCGATGTTCCATTTGGTGGAGAGTCTGTCGAGAAATTAAACGCGCGTTCAGACTTACAAGCCATTGATATTTCTATTGACTTGTTCACCAGTATCTGTGAATATCTTGCCTTGAATGAAAACGACATCCAAGAGCCTGTTTCTCTAAATGAAACCCTCATAGATCTCTTTTTGAACATCGCCCATCCTTCATATTTACATCTCTTGGTTTTCGATCAACAAAATGGCGAGATTCTTCAATTGACCTCCAAGTTACTCATTGCCTACAACAACTTATGCTGGCTCTTCTTGTCTACTAATGCTATTCCTACCGGGTGGTTTACAAAGATTCCAGAATTGTGGCAAGTCGTTGAGAGTGTTACTAAATCCGAGAACTTGGAGTACCACCGCTTAGCTTTGAATATTTTCTGGGCCCTCACCAAGTCCGTAGGGCCAGAGGTGAAGGATAAGGTTTCTTTGGATAACGTCAAATCCCTCTTGGGAAGATGTAACGAGCTCACCTCAAACATGGAAAAGGCCAAGGAGCTCGACCTTCTATCTCTTGAGTATGTCTTATCCGCCGTTGGGTTCCTCGGTAGTGTTGCTCAAGTCATTGGTCACACGGAAATCACCAGCGAAGTATCTCTGCTTTTATTGTTTTTGATTGGTCACTTTGCAAATGACCAGAATAACTTGAAAGAGTCAAAGGCTATTGAAATTCCAATCGAATGTTTGAATTTAATCTATGATATTTTCGGTGATGCCAGCTACGAATACGACCTCCCTGTTTTTGTTGAACAGAATTATTTGCAAAAACTTGAAGCTCTCGAACCAATTGTCAAAACTTGCTACAAGCATATTGACAGGAACAAGAACGCTGAGCTCAAGCTTCGCGCTGAAGAGGCTTGGACTAATTTGGGAAGATTCATTGAGTACAAGAGAAGCGAGAGATCATAAAACTCGCTCAACTATGTCGAAATATGCTAGGCTAACTGACATATGTATACATGCACGGGAAAAATAATAAACGATTATGTATTGTATATTAAACTATTGAAAACCATGAACATTGTATGCATTATCTTTGTCACATTTGAGTACAGTAGATATCTAGTCTATCTCGGGTGGATAAGCTTGTTCTTCGACAAAACTTTCATAAGCGCTTGCGTCATCATCATCAGAGTCGCTTTCCTGATCGGATTCACTGGTCAGCTCGTCTCCTCCAGAGTCACTCGAGTCACTAGCCACGACAACTTCTTCATCTTTTTGTGGTACACCCACAACACCCCATTTTATATTCGTCACTTCTTCAAGTCTGTCAAGGATTTCCGCCATCGGGGTGAAAAGCCCAAATTGACGAAACTCTCCGTCGTAAGAATGAAGCATACCAGCAACGCCAAGACCCTTTGCTTCCGGGGTACCCCTGACATCCTCTAGTTTTGCCAAGATCCACGCACCACTATCGCCGCCAGCGGCAAAAGAGGTGGTATTTTCTGTTGAGTTAACAACAAACTCGGAGGAATGAATTGCTCCGTCCATCCAGTAGACAAGCTTGATGCCATTCAAGTTACCTTTTGTAAATTTGGTCGTGGAGCCGTATTTGAATACAGGCAAGCCATTCATGTTATATGTTCCATCGCCGTTACGCGTTGATGTAGATACCATAGAATCCACCTCACGGACACTGCTTAGTTCTCTTTCTTTAGTGTAGCGTCTGAGATCAATCATTTTCCGAACATAAAGGTTGTCGAACATCAAGGATGGATCAAATTCGTTGAAGGCAACATCGTCCCCCAAGTAGTTCTGATCGCATTGAATCGCCTTGTTCACTTTGATAATGGCCAAGTCACTCAAGCGTTTATCGTCCATGACTGAGCCATCTTTGAAACTCTTTGCCCTAATAAGCGTTCTCTCACCCCATATGATTTGCCCGAATCTGGTTTTTGGAAGATTCCTAATATCAGAACCTGCCTGGTTCGTTCTTTGGTCGTGAATCTTTATCTTTTTCATCGGGAACAAATCGTCAATTTGACTAATGATGGAGGTATATGCCACACGTGAGTCAAGGCCGCAAACTGAGTCTGATTGATTGCATTTGTCGTGCTCATTCATAAGGGCATCTTTGTAAAGACTTATTAGCACTGCCAGAGGAGAAGAAATGTATGGATAGTCTGGTCCCTCACCTTTGCTATCAAGACATACGTGCCCGCACGAAATGGCAAACTTCGAGTTTGCATATGACAGCAAGTGAGGCAGCTGCTCCTTGTCTATGATGGGGTAAATAAACCCACCCATGGTTCCACTTATCCTGGAAGAAGTTTCTGTTGAGATAGATAAAGACATTGGCGGACGTAAGGGATCGGAAGGGGTTCTGAACGGAAGTTTGAATTTGTGTACAAAATTAACTTGCTCTTGCGAAACGAAGTTCTCCGTGTTCTGTGTAGACACAGCCGCTGCGGCTAGTTCGATTCTGTTCTTGGCAACAATGACATGTATGTCATCATAAAACTCCTGGATACTAGCAGCGATTCTCGAGTGGTAATCTTCAATAGACCGATAACCAAAGTATAAGCAAAGCACATTCATGTCCTTACTGATTCCACGTGCAATAGGTGCAATGAAGGAGCCATTCTGCTCCTTGACGCCAAAACCATAGCTGGATATTTTATCCATAATTTTCCTTATGGAGTCTTCATTCTTGTGAGGCTGACCATCATTCACTCCTATTGCATAGTTACAGGGCTTGGCCATGCCTGCCAGGGCCAGATGTAACTTGTGTTTGGTTGTGCTTTTGAGCGTCAAGTTGAAGTCGTTGAAAGTTTTACACAAAAGCAACCTGAGCTTTACATATGCATCATCCTGTAACAAGTTATCGTAGAAATGCAAATAAGTCTTAAGGATTTTCCGCACATCGTCGTTATTAAAAGATGTAAAATCCCACGGGGCAGTTGTGCTCACAGTGTCCATGTATGCAATATAATCCTTAAAGCAATTTATAGTACCGATCACCGTAGTTGAAAGTGTCGAATCAGCATTCGTATACTGGCTAAGAAGGTACGTGATGTTTTGAAATAGAACATGCAACTTCTCAGCAATAGATTTCTGCTTAGAAGCCACAGGTGTCGCTTCTAGCCCTTCTCCTCCATTTGGGGTTTCCTCAGTACTTTCCAAAACTTGTAGAGGCTGGCCAAATGGCGTGCCTCGGATATGGCTTTTCTTCGGTCTTGAGCTGGAGTTCGAGTGGTATGAAGATTGTCTGGTTGAATGGGAAACCCTACTCGAAAATAATGACTTATCGTGTCTCAGCGAGCTTTCAGTCAATATGGATTCTGCAGTCGATATTGAGGGGTTTATATTTAGATTCGTATCGTTTGTAAACTGACCAGTATTGTTGTGAACGAACATGGGTCTGAGTTCTGTGAGAGAGTCCGATTCTGAGTGAATCAGGTCCGTTCCGGGAGCTGCAGCTACTGGGTCAGGCTCTGTCTCATTTGACTTTTTCTGTTTCCCGAGAAGTTTAGTCACTTTTTTAGACATTTTCGTTTATGTGATTTGCTTTGCGCTTTTCGTCTCCAAACGAGCGCTATGCTAGAAAGGTAATTTCGTTGCACGTGTATTTTCTTATGGAAGAAGGTGATTTTCGCATCGCTCTTAGAACGTTCCGCCCCCAACGAACGCCGAGGCCAAATTCTTCCGCGCCATGCTGTTGGCTCTGCGAGCCTTAATATCGCTTCCACCCCGATAAGCAAAAATTGAAAACCCTGGGATGAAAAGTATGTCGTTTTCTCTAACGCTTTAACATTTTGTACTTCACAAACTTAATAAGCTTTTTATTGTGATTCTTTAAAATCAAAAGTCATCATAGCGTGATCTAATTTATATTCTAAGTTTGCGTACTGACGCTGGTCAATCATCAACCTGTGAACCCATATCATACCGCGCGGACCTACAACGTTGGGAAAATCATGGAAGGACTACTATTATGTACAGAGCACACTTTTATTGTTTTTTTTTTTTTTCTTGAATCACTTATAGTCTATAGATTTGTCTATTTGGCCGAAAGAATCAGGCCAGTTCCTGATGCCGAATTATTTGTTGCCAAAAGACTGTGTTTCAGCTAGAGAAATCCCCATTTAATCTTTCGATTACATGAGACAATAACTAGAAAGAATAGATAATCAGATTTCAATTTTTTTTTTATTCTTTAATTCCTCATTCAACACCATTGCCCAAGAGCTTCAACACCTATTCAATGCTACAAACTTCCTGAAAAATAACATGCCACTTTTGCCGAACAGTCTCATAACGCGTGAATGTTTGGTGCCAGGAAAAAACAGACTCAAGTCACCTGATGAGCGAGCAAATCTGGGGAATCGTCTTCCTTGAACACACTGTATATAAATAGCGATTCTACGCAAACTCTCTACCATGGAAAAAAGCCCAGTCAAGTCAAATATCACAAGCTATTCTTTCCTTTTTCAGACTTGAGCCATATTACGTTCATTATATACATCGGAAGCTTTGAGAGACCGCTCCCCCCGCATATTCCTATTTGTTTCTAAAAGGAAAACCCTACACTAACTTGCTTCGAGTCACGTGAACTTAAGTTACCAGACTCGGCACTGATTTCCCATATCCCTTCTCCAAATGCCCATCTACTCTGTATCCCACGTTGAAAACGTGAGAATATGTGTGATTATGGTAGGTTTGCCTGCCAGAGGAAAATCCTTGATTGCACAGAAAATTGTGCGTTATCTCCTGTGGCTTTCTATATCATCTAAGTGTTTCAATGTTGGCACCTATAGGAGAGCATTGGCTGGTTCGGCGCTAGCAACCGCTGATTTCTTCAGTCCTGATAATGAAGACGGTTTGAAAACAAGGAAGAAAGCAATAGACTTGGCGATTGCCGATATGATGCGGTGGTTTACCGAAGAAAACGGAGTAGTGGGAATCATTGACGCAACAAACCTGACCCGCGAAAGAAGGGCAAAGTTGCTAAAGCTATGTCGGGAGAACTTGATCGAACCAATTTTCTTGGAAAGCTGGTGTGATGATCTGGATGTCATTTTGTATAATATAACCGATGTGAAAACGACTTCTCCTGATTATGAGAATGTTGACCCAAAAACCGCAACCCAAGATTTCTTGCTGCGGATTCTGCACTACGAGAAAACGTACGAGACCATGAACGTTGAGGATGACAAAGACTTGACTTTCATCAAATTAGTCAACGTGGGCTCGCAAATCATCGTCAACCGTATCGAATCATATTTGGAATCCCGGATCGTTTATTATGTGATGAACTTGCACATTAAAACCAGAAGTATTTGGTTGCTGAGACATGGCGAGTCTGAGTACAACTTAACTGGGAAGATAGGAGGCGACTCTAACTTATCTGAAAGAGGCTGGAAATATGCCAAGAAACTCCCAGAAATTGTGCTCAAGTCTTTGGGCGAAGAGCACAAACATACTAACTTGACCGTGTGGACATCTACCCTTAAAAGAACGCAACAAACTGCCTCGTTCTTGCCTTATGAAAAGAAGTTGGAATGGAAGGCCCTAGATGAGTTGGATGCAGGTGAATGTGATGGCATGACATACGAAGAAATCGAAGAGCAATTCCCTGAAGATTTCAAAGCAAGAGACGACAATAAGTACGAGTACAGATACAGGGGTGGAGAATCATACCGGGATATTGTGATCCGTTTGGAACCTATCATCATGGAACTAGAACGTCAGGAGAACATTCTTATCATCACGCACCAAGCTGTCTTACGTTGTTTGTATGCATACTTCATGAATGTACCACAAGAGGAGAGCCCCTGGATGTCTATTCCCTTGCATACGTTGATTAAATTGGAGCCAAGGGCGTATCTGACGTTGGTATCACGTATAAAGGCAGACATACCAGCAGTTAGTACGTACAAGGAAAGGGGCACTTCGCAGCTCGGCGAGCTGGAGCTCAAAGCCTCTATCAGCAGAGATTTGATAAGTAACAGCGCAAATGAGTAATGGGAAATAGTATAAATGCAGCAAAGTATTTAGAAATTTTTAGTTTGAGCAAAGAAGCAGAAAAGCGGAAAACAAAAAAAAAAAAAAAATGGGCTACTTAATTCTCAAATTTGGTTTTATAGCTATACATAATATACATAGTACTTCACACGGTGGCACACAGTGTCATCAATTAGGGGTGTGGTACCGTTTTGCCTGGTCTTTAACTTTCTTCTCATACGTTGCACGGTCCTTGCTGAATGCTTTCCATGCTGGTTCCTGAGCTGGTGAGTTTGGATTGGGGTTGGTAAGGAGCTCCTGAATACCCAAAGCAATCTGTTTCAAGGTGATTGCTGGACGCCAATCCTCGGACTCATTTAATATGGATAAGCACACAGTGCCGCTAGGGTAGACATTTGGATGGTAAAATCCAGCAGGAAATTGCACCTTTGGTGGCTTGGATGGGTATTCTTCAGAAAAAGTGATGCTGACTGGATAAGTTGCGTCGGCCCACAAGGAATTTGGTTTTCCTGGGATACCAGCATCCCAGTGAGTCAAGTCCAAACCACCGTCTTCGCCTTTTCTAGGTCTAGCATAGAAACCAAACGGATGATCTTTTCTCCACTGCTTTCTTTCTTCTTGCAAGCGTGTTTTGCAAAGCGACATTTTTCACAGTATTTTTCTTGGAGGGCCTGTGCAAAGGCTTGGAATGATTGGGTGTGAGGCGAGTTTGGGGCTATTAAAAGGGTGTTTTTTTGTATTTTTCTGTCGCACCTAGTGGTCCGCGCGCGGAGGCACCAACGGGGCCAGAAAGAAAGAAACAAAAAGAATGCTCGAGCCACGAACGATGTTTTACTTGGCCCGGTAAGGCGCGCGGCCAAAAGTGAAACCGTCTTTTGGGATCAGGCGAAAGATTTAAAAAGCATTTTCTCGAAAAAGAATGAAAATGATAAGAACTGCTACTTGGTGAAATTCTTGGGTATATTCTCCATAATTATTGCTGTTCTTTAGAATATTCATTTCTTTTAGGCAAATTTTGATTTAAACACAATCATGAACTAATTCTCGCTTATTTTTCTCAACTGATAGAACGGTTATGTTGCACGAAGACCACACGAGTAGATCTAGTATGTTAATGAGTGCGGGTTGGCCTAACTGCAAGGAAGAATGAAGCTAGGTCGATTCAAACCAAAAAGGCTTCTTTTTTTACCTCGGAATGATCATAATTCCGGTCTGCAAAACTAACAGATTGGAACCTATTTTTTTTTTCTGATTCGTCCCACTCTTTACCCTACTCTTCCTTAGTAAAAAAGACTGGTGTTGAAACTAGCCAATTTTTTTTCCTGACCCACTCCGCGTTTGACTGGTTCCTTTTTTTCGCGACCGTTCTTACACTGTACGCACATCGGCCCAATGCCCCACATAAAGCTACCCACTTTGAGTCTATAAATTCAATTCAGTTTTCTTCACTACCACACCCACAGCTTATTTATCCATAAACAGTGGATGTAAAAAGTCTAAGTGAAATACTAATCACGCTCTATATTTAATCATGGCTCAACAGGAAAAAGTATCCTCTGTACCACCACCCACTGATCAGGACGACGATGACTTGGACGACTTGTTGGATGAGTTTGATGAGCAAGTCTTGAGTAAACCTCCCGGTTCTCAACAAGCAGAAACACATGGTGATACTGGAACTACTGCTGCAAAGGCTAACCCCACCACAGGCGATCTACTCAACGATGAATTCAAGCATAACATCAATGATTTAATCAAAGATCTCAATATCGAAGACCCAGAGGCAAAAACACAGTTTGAGCAGTTAGTCAAACAATTTGAAGAGACTCACGTGGAAGATTCTAAAACCACTCAGGCCCCTCAGAAGTTTGATAACGTCATGCAGGAGACCATGGAAAGATTGAAGAAGTCGGGCGAGAATATTGATGAACAATTAAAACAAGATTCATCTGGTGGAAGCCCCGAAGATACTCTCTTGCAATTGTTGGCAGGCTTGAATAATGGAGTTTCAGGTGATGAATCTTTGGACATGACCAAGCTCTTGACCGACATGTTCGAACAATTGTCATCCAAAGAGGTTCTTTATGAGCCTATAAAAGATCTTAATACAAAATTCCCAGATTATTTGAAGGCTCAACAAGGCGTCATCCCAGCTGAGGAACACGCAAAGTTCACGAAACAATATGACATCACGAACGAAATCTTGGCGGTTTTCGAGTCACCTGGTTATGATAATGACAATTCTGAAAATAGGGAGAGAATTAACGCCTTGTTAGAATCAATGCAAGAATTGGGTAACCCTCCAACAGAATTGGTCGGTGACGAGAATGATTTTCCTGGATTTGGAGGAAGCGGTGGTGATGATGCAGGTTTAGGATTCAACTCCAAAGACTTGCCAAAGGATTTTGAGAAGGATTTAGAAGAAGGTTGCAAGCAAACATAAAATTCATTGGATTTTTATTTATTATAGTATTCAGCAACCTACATGCTTAAACCGCTACGGTGAGCAAAGTCCTTGTAATATTCAAGCATGTCTGGGGTGATACCCCTGGAGATACCCTTCAATGCATGGTCGAAATGACGCTCTTCTACGTTTACTGTGTCTTTGTTCTCCATAATCGCAGCAAGCCCAGCCTCTTGGCATAAAAGAGCAACCTCAGCACCTGAGCACCCCTCGGTGGCCTCTGCCAATTTCTTGAACAAAACGTCGGAATTTTGGACATCAAACTTGGTGCATTTTTTGGTAATGAGGTCCAACCTAGCTTCGAGATCTGGTGGTGAAACATAAATGTGTCTATCAAGACGACCCGGGCGCAAAAGAGCCGAATCAATTTCTGATGGTCTGTTCGTTGCAGCCACCACGACTACTCCCTTAAGCTCTTCGACACCATCAATTTCATTGAGTAAAGATGTGAGGACATTCTGCAGAGCCAGAGTGGAAGCTTCTTCTCTCGAGGAAGCTAGTGCGTCGATCTCATCGAAGAATATAATGGAAGGTGCAGCCGCACGGGCTTTTCTGAAGATTTCCCTGATAGTTCTTTCACTCTCGCCCACATACTTGTTGAAAATCTCTGGCCCTTTGACTGCTAAGAAATTGAGGCCAGATTCACTGGCTAATGCTTTTGCTGTAAGTGTCTTAGAGCAGCCAGGGGGGCCGTACAATAGCACACCTTTTGGAGAGGATATTCCTAGGCGCTGGAAAGTTTCTGCGGCTTCAAGAGGCAATTGTACAACCTCCGTAAGCTTTTGTTTCAAGTCCTGTTGCCCAGAAATGTCACTCCAAGAGACCTTGGGCATTTCTAAAAAGATCTCACGCATGGCAGAAGGCCGAATGTCAACAAGAGCTGCTTCTATGTCTTTAACTTCAACCTTAGTTGAGGGATCAAGATGCTCGATGTTGGCCAAGTTGGCCATCATTGAAGAAGGTTTGCTGCCATCTTCCGGCCCCTTTATTCCTCTTGCGATTGCCTTCATCACACCCTCTCTGCACAACGCAGACAAATCAGCGCCAACGTAACCATGGGTCTTCGAAGCAATTGCTTTCACTTCTTCCTCCAGAATGTTGCACTTTTGCTGGTTCATCTTCGAGAGTTGTTTTCTCAAGATATCAGCACGCGCCTCGACATCGGGAATTCCCACCTCGACCTCCTGATCAAAACGACCTGGGCGTCTTAAAGCAGGGTCAATTGAGTTTGGTCTGTTTGTTGCACCCACGACTACCACTCTACCTGCATCACCCATACCATCCATCATGGTTAAGAGAGTGGCTACTACTCTGGATTCTGTTTCTCCGGCATCGTCCAGACCCCTCTTGGGGGCTAAGGAGTCGATTTCATCCATAAAGATTATTGCTGGTTGATACTTCACTGCTTCAGCAAACAAATCGCGTAAAGCGTTTTCGGTCTCCCCTAAGTACTTGGACACAATCAGTGGGCCATTCACCATGAGAACATGAGCATCAGATTCGTGAGCCACACAACGAAGAAGCATGGTTTTTCCTGTTCCCGGGGGACCGTGTAAAAGAATTCCTCGAGGCGGCGATATACCGAAATCCAGAAATAAAGATGCATGGTGAAGTGGGATTTGCACTGTTGAACGGAGTAACGAGATCGGCTTGTCGAGTCCACCTACCTGGTCAAATGCGAAGGGACGTGGTAGTCTTGGGTATTTTGACATATCGACATCAGTTCCCACGATCTTGATTTCCGTATTCGGTATGCATAAATGAGGAGGCGATACAAGTAATTCACTGACTCCCTCAGAAAGGGAGAGGCCTGCCAATTGCGCGGATACCGAGGCCAAGGAGCTGGTCGAGGACGCATTCAGGTCAATGTCAATAACCCTGATCGACAGGTTCTTGCAAGGTATCACGAGTCCAGGATGAATCACGCCTGCAGATGTCAATGCATTTTTCACGGTTTTATCGTCCACTTCTTCCCCCTCCACTCGAGCTTCAACCGTATGAGCGAACGGCACCTGCTTCAAGTACCTATTAATTGAGATGCGATCACCCAAAAGAAGCCCAGCCAACGCACGTGTTGCTTTTGGAACCAAAACCACGTTATGGTCTTCTGTGCCGTCTGTATGGTCTATCATTGCAAGAGCATCTGCTCCCCCTTCTTTTGAAATAACCACGAACTGGCCTGGAGAGAGCTCTAGAGCCAGTGCGATCTCGGGATGGAGATATACGGTAGTGTGGGTCTTCACAGTTGGTCTCGTCACGAACAGTTTAGGTACCTTGATTTTCTTTCCCTCTGCCGGAGCGGCAGTAGGGGCTGAAGCCTTTTTCTTTGTTTTCGAAGACATGTGGTGGTAAAGTAGTTATCAAAAGTATGAGATGAGCAGTCACTCAAATCACAGCCCGTGCATGATGAATTCCTGTGCCGGAAATGTCCAAAATACCCAATCCAAAAGAATTCTACTTTTGTTTTCATTTTGATTTTTTGTTCGATTCTTAAAATTATCGTTACCCCAAATGTAAAAATTGACACTTACTATATATACATATATAAATATGTAAACTGCAAACTGCAAACTGCAAACTGCAAACAGAATGTTAAATATCGATCGGTGCCTCAACTCATTTCCTTCGGCCTTTGCACAACGAGGCCCGCACTCAGGTCTGTACCGGAGATTTTAGGAGTGCGATGGCTCCGTCATACTTGATCGTGCTGAAAAATTCCTGACGGAGGTGTAGAAGGCTTGGTAGCATGGTGAACCCATGAAAAAACAAACAATAAACAAACCAAACCCAAAATCTCACACATACCCGCATAGAACTACCGGCTTATATCAACAACTAGCCAGTTTGGGCCCCCCAGCATCCGAAAAATACCAGTGCACAGGCAACACGCAACTATATGAATCTTAATGAGACCTCTGCTACGCCACCTACGCCGGCTCTTTTCGATTCCAGAGGTGGTCCTGAACCGAGATCTCTTCAAGAACAACCAAAACCTCAACTTCACGCATAAAAACCAAAAATCGGTTCCTAAAATCAATGATATAAGCGTGTCCACGCTGGCACAGAAAAATGACCACAGTCGATATCATAGTTTACTAGAAGAGTTGTGCAACAACCCAGAGCTCGAGGATGTTTTGCGTGTAAGAACAGACCGCGTGCAAGCATTCTTGGGCAACAAGCTTCCTCTCGAATTTCCCGAACTTCTAAGTATCTTATGTGGTCTTTCTAATATGAACATAAAAACATCTCCACTCCCGGCTGGCTCGTTGTTTGGCGATGTGTTTACTCAGCAAGATGCGTTGAGGCAACTTGGCTCGCGCTTTTTTGAATTCCACTGCTCAAACTCATTCGTTTTCTCTGATGTTCATTATCTTTCATGCACTGCAGATGAACTTCAACAAAGCATAGCAATGTTTCACAATAAGGAGAGTTTAATCATAAAACTAATGAATGCAAGCGAACTAAGTGAATGTGTCATTCCATATAGAGGTGTACATTCTGCTGGTCTTGTGAGAAATAGAGCTACAGGATTCAGAAACATAATCAAGGACAAATCCTGTGTGGCTAGCTTTTACTCCATGCTCGGAATCTTGGTCAGGAAATTTGGCTCCGAAACTGTGGTCAATGAATTCTGGTACCCTAAAATGCTACATCCAACGCAAGGACTATTACACGTTGCTTTAAGTGACAAAAGACTATAGTTTCATTCTTCTAAATGTATAAAGAGGCACAGAACACGATGTCTCTTTTGATACGCTCCTGAGCCTCGGACATTTTCGAGTGGAGCACCGAGTCACCCACAATCAAAGCTGCATTCTTCACTTGTCGACAAATTTCATCCAAACGAGTGATGACTCTCACAATTGTTCCTTCCAGTTCCACACTTATCTGCATAATTTCACTAAAAGTCAACCCTCTGGCCCATTCATAGACAACATTCATCAACGCAAACCTCTTACGAGTCAAAAATTCTTCTTCCTCAGAAGTAAGCGACACCTGATGCTCATTGTAAATTTTGAGCAATCTTTCAGTGATTTGCAAGATCCTAGCCTTACCCTTTTCTAATCTTGGTGTTAGTGGGGGATCTTCTTCGTCGTTAGTACGACCCTCATAGACAAAACATGACAACAAGGCAACTATTTCTTCAGGCTCGAAATCACCAAGGAAATTGTCCAAAATAAGTTCCGTTAATACAAGTTCCCAACCTGAATTGATCTCACATGCAACACGGCCCTTAAGTACGACATTTTGGTTTTTGTCAATGAAATCTAACTGCTCAAGAACTCTCAATCTCTGTTCATAGTCTGGAAGCAATTCCAAGTTCTCGTCCGATATCAATAGATTCAAAGACTCGATCTTCTTTTCAATTGTATTCCGTTTAAGAAGTTTTGAATACACCCTCGCAAATTCAGGTCTGGTGTAGATAGACATTTGGTTAAACTTCTTCAACAATTCATCTTTTTGTGCTATGAGTTGGTGCAAAGACAACTGCACTGTTCTACTGAAAGAAACTTCCTTTAGCACCGACTGGTAATGTATCATCATCTTGAACAGCTGCACTGCTTCATCCACTGCACCTTTTTCGCTGTTCAAAACTGCTTTTGTGCTCACTTTCAGGGTGTAGATACTGGCAAACTGGACATTTTCGTAAGGAACCGCTGTCACTCTTAAATCGCCAGAGTATTTGATGTTCTTCATGTTTTTCTGGATGTACTTCTGGTTGGGAATATAGGGTAAGCGGTTTTCACGGCATTGGTCTTCGTACTCCTTACCGTGGTTGAAAGTTAAAAAGATGAACTTTTTGTGACTCGAATCGCTCTTGAGCAAAATTCCGAATCTTAACACTTCATCCTCATCTTCGAAAAACATGAGCTTTCCTAATCTCAAAATTTGATTTCTTGCGGTGGACAGCTCTTGGCATTCGGTGATAATCTTCGTGTAGACTTCTTTGTATTCACTCATAAGTGCAAAGGCGGCCTGGAATTCTTTGGACTCGGGTGTCTCTTCCACTGTGAGGTTTTTCAAAGTTTCACTTAACTCCTCAACTTTTACCTTGTGTTCAGGTAATAGTGTCTGGGTTGAGTTTTCACTGAAGGAATGCTTTATCATTTCCTCCACGCGCAATGCCTCGATTCTAAGCAAATTCAAAATCATATTGTAGGTCAATCTAAATTGCGACAGAAGCTTTGTAGGTTTTCCCATTGTTACATCTTTGAAATCTGCGGGCTGAAGCGGGTGATTGAACGACATCACAATGACTGTTCCTGTAGTATCCAACCCTCTTCTACCAGCACGACCAGCCATCTGAGTAAATTCTCCGGGGAATAAATTTCTGAAGCCTCTTCCATCATGCTTTCTCAATTCACAGAAAACAACTGTTCTCGTAGGCAAGTTCAAACCCATGGCAAATGTTTCTGTAGCAAATAAGACTTTAATCAAGGACTTAGAAAAGAGGATCTCGATACATTCCTTCACTATTGGTAACAACCCTCCATGGTGAACAGCAATACCTCTGCTGAGAAGATCCCTGATCTTCAAGATCTGAGGCAACTCACGATCTTCTTTCTTCAACCGAGATACGGCTCGGTCGATGAACATGTGGATTTCTGAGCGCTCCCTGGCATTACAGAAATTTACACCACTCAAGGTATCAACATAATCCTCGCATCTCTTTTTTGAAAAAACAAAAATCACTGCAGGAAGTAACTTCTTTTGGTTGAGGTATTGCACGAGACTCACCCAAGTAGTCTTATTTGGGCCATCCCTTGCAAAGAAAGATTTCGGTTGCATACCACCGCGGCCACCACCACCTCTTCCTCTGCCTCCACCTCCGGTACCAGCACCGCCTCTACCTCTACCTCCGCCTCCGCCTCGGTTTCCGCCTCTTGCTGTTCCTCCGGGCCCCTTTCTTGAACCCGTACCCATGACCACATTGGGTGGAGTCTCCTTGGTATCAGGAGTGAGTAAATCTCTATGCTTTTTAAATTCCGATTCACTGAAAACACCATTTGCATTTATGGCTTTGTAAAGATCATTCTTTGCCCAGATGAATATTTCCAAGGGGACTGGTCTTTTAGGTGTCGAGATCACGTAGATGTCCTTTTGCTTCGTTCTGCCGACCCAGTTTGCAAACTCGTAAGTGTTGGGGACAGTAGCAGAAAGAAGAATATATTTGACATGATCCGGGAGCATAATGATGACTTCTTCCCAAACGACACCTCGATCAATATCATTGACGTAATGAACCTCATCGAAAATGACGAACTCGACATCTCTGATAAGATCAGCGCCTCGGTAAAGCATCGACCGCAAAATTTCAGTCGTCATGATCAAGCAGTTGGCATCTGGGTTTATTTGAACATCACCGGTGATTAATCCGATATCCATACCTTTGAAAGTCTCTTTGAAATCCCTAAACTTCTGATTTGAAAGGGCCTTAATAGGCGAAGTATAGATGGTCTTCGTCATATTCCTAGCTGCCATAGCGATTGCATATTCGGCAACAACGGTCTTACCTGCCGATGTATGTGCAGCCACAAAAACGGAGTCACCTTGTTCCAAGTGATACACGGCTTCCTTTTGGAAAGTGTCTAGTTCGAACGGCCACTTTCTGGCCATATTTGGCACAATGTCAGAAAAATTCTCGATTTTATGGTTCAAGTCAACTACATGAGCCCAATTGTGCTTGACTTCAGCTTCAGCGTCCATCTTGTCCTGAAGCATTCTGTAATCGAGCGGTTTGTAGTTGTCGATCTCGCCAATCTCACTGATTTCTTGGATTTTCCGAGAATTTTCCTTCTCGGTATTGGTGAAAGTACCATAGTTGTCGGTAAAATTACTCGGGACATACTGGTCATCGATATCTTCACCCTCGGCATTCTCGATTCCTAAGTCAGCAATTCCTTCTTCAGTTGCAGATGACCCACCCAAGTTCAAGCCTCGCAGCATTCCTTGTGGGATGTCAAAGAGACCCTGCTCGTTTTTATGTAAGAATTGAAATTCGGAGTTCACGTTCGGCTGCTTGTTTAACGACTGATTTGTCTGAGTCTTGTTAAAAACACCTCCCGGCTGGAATGGAAGAAAGTTTGATTTTCCACTGACGGCATCCAGCTTGGCACCCAACCTACGGTTGATAGATAACGAGTTCGTAGCATTTGCATTGTCGATCTCAGAAAGGCGCAACTCTTCTTCACACCCAGTAACAACGCCTTCGATTCCGCCTCTCTTGAACCGGAACGAAGTCCGATGGATCGCCTCAGGCTGGATCAAAAGATCCTCGAAGATCTTCTGTTTGTTTACCTCGGGCACCGACTGAACGAGTTCAAGCAAATCCCATGTGAGTCTTGGTGAGGGCTCGAGCAATTCCTCAGTAAGTTCGTTAGTGACACTATGCGCATCTGGGCCCGTTTTCTTCCATTGAATATGTTCCTGGGGGTCTAGAATCCCAGCTTCGGTCATGATACTTTCGCTATAAAGGATCTTCTTTTTAGGATAGGTTTCTTTAATTTATGAAAAGAAAGATGTTCCAATGATTGTATATGACCACAGGTTTTGGTTTCTAGGATATCTGAACTTATGAAAAAGACCTAGTGGAGGTGGCCATGCAAGACACCGTGGGCAGTGAAGTTCGCGCAACCACAGAGGCGTCCCTAGCCAGAAGTGAAAATGAAACTGCCCCACAAAAATTGAGCCGGCATAATTGATATACATTTTTGGAAAACTTCTACCTGCTTTACCTGATTTAGTGATGAGGAAATTGAAATTTGAATTCGTAAGGAGAAATTAGGGAGAAACAAAGAAATAAATCTAAAAGAAAAAAGGTTTGGATACCAAATGATTTATCTATAGTAATGGATTTATAGTTTAGGCTTGCTGGCATCAATTCCTCCTGCAGTGGCTGCGGGATTGATCTCCAATTTGCCGTTTTCGTCCTCAGTCTTATCTTTACCAAAAAATACAACTGTCACCGTCAAATCATCTCTATAACGCCTGGAAACTGGATTTGGAATCGAAATGAGCATCAGGGTTTGTTCGCGGGAGCCACCATTTGACAATGCATTTCTGATCAAATGAGTCGACACATTCCTATCCTCCATGAGAAACCCACCATGAGAGAACTGTTTTGTCTTGCGGAATGGCTGTTTGCTGCTCTTATCATGGGTAACATCTGCAACTTCTGGCAAGCCTTTCTCGCTTGAACCGAAAAAGTTCCAGAGTGACTTGTTTGGCTTGACCATTTTTTCCTTCTCCATCCACTTCACCACGAGGCCCACGATTTCCTCGTTCGAAAGCATCTCGTAAAGTCCATCAGATGCCATGACCAAAAAGTCATTGTTTTCGGGGCTAATTTTCGTGGTGGTAATCACTGGCTCGGCAGTGACGTACGGAGGAGATCTCAAATTATTGGGGAGTTTTCTTCCAAAGAATTGCTTGTAAATCTTTTCCTGAATCGATGCAGGCAATTTATAGCGACAGTCTCCGAAAGCCCTCGAAGGCTCCAAAGTTCCTAAAACACGGCCATTTCTTATCACATTTGGCTCATCCGGGTGTTCGGAAATAATCCTGGCCACCTCGGTAGAGTTGGATCCTGTTTGGTCAATGCTAAGTTGTCTCACAGTCCATTTATTATCCTTGAAAGAGCCGAGAAGTGCTCTGGAGTCTCCGGTAACTGCAACCTTCAACATTTTCGAGTTGGTGTCATAAAATGATAATAAAGCACACGATCCGGACAATGCTGGCATCAACAACTCTGCGGCCTTGGCTTTATTGTTGTCGTTCAAGAGCCTTTCAATATTTTTGTTGACGATCTCGTGATCCAATTTGAGAAACCCATTTTTGATTGCTTGGTCAATGGTAGCACTGCTGGGAACATAACGAAGGTTTTCTTCCTTTGCAGGCTTGAAAATTGTTCCGAACTCATGAACTATGTACAGAATCAATTGGTCTCTTAACTTAGAGGAAGTAGTCCAGCCGCCGTGGCCATCGAAAACCCCAAAAAACATCCAGTCTGTGGATGTTTTGATATTGTTGTCCTGCAAAATTGGTACCTGGACAATTTCCTCTGCACGGTCGTCCTCAATGGGTGAATTCGAGGGGAGCTGGCAAATATCGTACCGCGTGACACCCTTACCACGGCTCACGTAATACGACTCTTCATTCTGTCTCAATTTTGCACTGACTTGCTCCTCGTTTAAGAGAAACACTCCCTCCTTGTGTTGCTGAGCACCCAATCCGTTTTTTTGAAGCATGGAGCTGGTGGCAGACTGGAAAAGCCCATTTTCTGCTCCTGGCTGAACACCCTTTTGTGAAGAGCCGTTTGTGAGCTTCTGTAAGCTGCTATTTGACAACGATGGTGGAACAGAGTCCAACTTGTAAAGCTTTGACAGGGTCAACGTGACATAAGTGCCCACAAAGACTATACCCGAGACTAGGGCCACATTTCCCTTGCTGAGAAACTTGGACACATTCTTCTTGGTTGAAGCTTGGCTTGAAAACAGTCTTCTAGCTGCTTGAAACCGGCGAGAGGCAATGTAGATGAGCCTAGGTTTCGATTTGAGGTTGTACATTTATGGGCTTGGAGAGACTGAAGGAAGTAGCGACCAAAATATATTGGATGTGTAGTAAGAGCAAGCGATCCAAATGATGTATCAAAATATAACCAAATTAGAAAATTGGTATTGGAGAAAATATCACCGTTTTACTTTCGTGGTACGAGTTTTTCTGTAAATCGTTGGGAAATACGATGTATAGCCCCGTATTTTCCCGGCCTATTATATGTTCGTAGGTGAAATGCCCGGCGATTCTCGCTTGGGATTGCGTGCTTGGAGTAGGCGTGTGCGGGGATTTGTGCAGGTACTTTCGAAGTGGCAGATTGAAGCCCAAGGACCAAACTGGTGCGCCGGTGGTGAACTCAGGATCTCACTGAGCGCACTCTGGTAACAGACATATGGTGCATGGAGATTTTCCGAAACAGTTGATCTCTTCCAAATGAGTTACATCAATCCTGAGTATACTTTATGAAAAGGCACCAGGTCTAAGTATTTAAAAGGAACACTCAAGGTGACTCAAGGTGAGTATTAAGAGAGAATCATGGTTGAAAAATGCTAAGATTACTACAATTTCAATAATGTACTGCGTTTATATTACAGGAACATCTGCCAGATACACCAACATATATATCTCATCGACAATCGTACCAAATCCTGATAGCAACACCACAACGTCAGTGTACTTTTGGGTACACGGCACGCCTAGAGCACTTGGATACAAAACTTCTCGCGACTTTTCATTAACACAACTCCGATAATAATTTCAATGCCGGTGATAACCGCAGCTTCACTCAATGATTTGTTAGACTAACAAACCGCTTAAGCAGCAACGGTGACTTCCACATCCACACCAGGCTCAATGGTGATTTGAGTGATCTTCTTGACAATTTGAGCTGGGGCAAGCAAGTCGATAACTCTCTTGTGGATCTTCATCTCGTAAGCGTCCCAAGTCTTGGAACCCTCACCATTAGGAGACTTTCTGGTGGTGATCTTCAAAACCTTGGTTGGCAATCTGATTGGGCCCTTCTTAACAATGTCGTTCTCAACGGCGTTGTTAATGATGTTAGAGCAGACCTTCTCCAACTGCTTGACCTTGGTGGAGGTCAAGGTGATTCTGATCTTGTGGATCTCTTGGGCTTGTTCCTGGACCTTTTCCTTGTTGATTGGGGCAGACATTTTGATTAGTGACGTTGTGAAGAGTAGGAAAGTCTTTTGAGTGTTATGTCTGAAAATTTTTGTCTGAGTCTGAGTGCGAGCTGGTCACGTGAATTCTGAATTTAGGGCTAAAGACCTAAAGTGTGCACTCTGCACGTGATCACATCACCATTTGATAGATGCACATTAGGTGAGAGCCTAGTAGATTTTAGATTCATTTTACCTATTATTATGATTGTATAAGTTTTAGCTGCAAGTTTTCTTGGTTTTAAATCTCAGTTTATGTCTTGTTTCTTTTTTTTTCTTTCTTCTTTTTTTCTGAGAAAGTTGTTTTAATTCTCTCTTTTGTTAATACAGCGAATGCTTATTGCGGAAATTCCACAAAAACCAGCAAAATGACGTGCAATTAGAAAGATTGTAAGTAATGTGTGTTTGAAACCATAAAATTGAAGAAAGGATTTATTAAAAGTGAAAATTATTATGCAAGCTTTAATGAACAAGTTTTAAGTGTAGTTGGGTACTCTTGTGTAGACTCGCAAATAGTACGAAAGGATAATTAGGCTGAGTAATTGACTTTGGCTTCCCCCGTTGCTATATAACTTTGCAAATATCGACATAGTATATAAGTGTAAATTGAAAGTGAAAGCCCTTGTCGTTGCAATCCACTGACAATGAGTCCAAGTACGAGTATAATGAAGGTATCGTGTGTAAACTACTTCGTGGCCTATTATATTTTGCTGTGCAGCTCATCTTTCCATAGTAGTTTCCTAATAGTGGACCTCTTTATGCCTACTTTTCCTAGAGTTCTCGTTTAATTACTGCTTTTCTTTGCTTAGTGACTTTTTCCTTCCTTTTTCCATTAATATTAAAGCGACTCAAACGACTCAAATCTTGTAGAATCTCATTCAATCTTTATCAGGAAGCAAATATGACACCAATGCTTCGATTAGGTCCACTGCCCTGGTTTATAGGACAACGAACGAGTCTGTTCATTTCCTGAATGAGAGGCCGACAAAGTCGTACAGAGAGTTCAAGATAGTAACTTGAGTTTTCTGGGACTTGAGACTCGGGAAGTTCTGCTGTCTCGTTTCATTGCTAATAAGGGTAACTGGTCATTTAAGTAGGTGAGATTCTAAATCTCAAACAAATGCTTGATGTCTCCAAGACAACTTTTCTAACGAAAACAAATCAATACATAACGAACGTTGCGGGCGGAGTAACTTAAATAGCTAGGCTAAGGTTTTCTCTAAGCTTTCTTCCCGTCAGATATGAATTTACATTACTCACTTCTGTGATGAAACATAATTGAGCCAAGAATAAGCGATGACATGGGCACTGCAAATAGGCGCCAAAGCGGGATTCGCTAAAATGTGTCACTAAGTTAATGATCTGTTTTCCGAAATCAGTTAATGTGCCAAGGTCATGAGTATTCAAAACAATCGAATGCTAGTTTTTGTTTTTTTTTTTTAATGTAATGGTTCGGTAGTATGTTCAAATTCTGTTCCATGTGCCAAAAATACTGGAACTCTCGTCTCCGTATCAAAGCCAAGAATGGAAGTACGTTTCTCGTGACGCAGATGCCGTACCAAAACAATATGCTTCATTAAAACTTCCAGAAATGAACGTATTAGGCCTGAAATTTTCAGGAAATTGTATTCTATAATTGATTTTGTTTAATATATGTACAAGTATACTCGCGCTCAATTTTGCACCCACGTATATAGCCTTTGGGTATCGCAATCATATCTAGAAAAGACTTCCAGGATATGATTTAAATTGGGGGTTTAGTGCATGTTTGTTTCTTTTTTCTTGAAGAGAATTAGACCCAACCCTAGGAGCTTGGGCTATGTATAAAAATGTATCTCTAGTTGTTCACTTTTGCTGTGGCGATTTCCTGTCCGATTCCATGAATACTCTTCCATAAAATCTCCAGCTCTTTCTCGTTCGCATTTCCTGAGGTAGCCCATCTAATATGGCCTTCATCATCTAGTATATACAAATACCCAGAACATGTGTTGTCACAATTTAAGGTTTTCTTCGTGTCAACGTCGAACAACCCATGAGGGACCAAAAAGTAGCGATCATGTCTATCAGATGCTACCGTTTTCCGCAAGTTGCCTTTCGATAAGCCTGCGAACAAGCCTTTTGCCCATGTCTGTGGAATATTCAAATCGACAATTTGAGCATGAGGGTACTTCTTTTGAAACTCGATGTACCCTTCCTCGCTGAGGTATTCTTCGACGTACGTATTGGCACACTTCTGACCGGAAATAGTAGAGAATATACGTAATATCGTGACCTTGTCCTTTAAGATATCATAAAGTCTATGGGTATTGTTTGAAAGAGATTTGACCGTCAAATCAGGGAAATACAAGGACTTCTCCTTCTTGAAGTACGACACGGGAGGCAGGAAGATCTTCCCCTTCGTGTTATTGAATGACTTGAACTCATAGAAAGACGAATGTTTGAGATCGTGGTCAAGTTGCCTTTGTCTTTTCTCCTGTGCCTCCTTGCTGAACATGTTCATTATCGATGTTTTCGTTTGGCCAAGCTCGATACGCTCTTCAAACCCAAACGGTCTGGAAATAATATCTGGTTTCGTGAGTGCTGGCTCCGAAGTTGCCAATGCGGTCCTGAGAAATCCAGGCACTTTTTTCTGGTGAAGCTTTCCACATGTGCTGAAGAAACGGACGCTCATATTTTCGATTAATACCAATTATAATGCTATGGTGAAATGAGCGGTCGATCATCATTTGTGAGACCGCGAATGCACCGCGTGGCCAAGGTCCCAGCATAGAATGGTGAAATGCTGTGCAGCACTAATGGAAAAACTGCTGGAAAATTCCTTCTTTCTGATAACCTGAGATTGTACTTTCTCTTTTAATTCGTCGTTTTCGTTTGGAACTTCTTGGTTTATCCATGTTTTAGAAAATTCTGAAACTATTCTTTTGGAGTTAGTTAGCTAGAAAAGCCAATTTTGAAAATAAATTTGAGGAAAGATCAAAAAGAAAAATATTTATAAACTTGCACAAAAATCGAAAAATAATAAAAGCAGTTTATTAGCGAATCATGAATAAACTTTTGTGACATATTCACTTATACCTTGAAAATGCATCCGTAAAATGTAAATGGCTGCTCTTATGCTATTTGCTTTGATTTCTTAGTTGTATTTGTCACTTGCTGATCCTCGCTCGGAGCCACCGCTTACGCCCACCAGCACCTGCACCTCCCATCCAACCAGAGGGAAAAAAAGCTGTCTTCATATAAGGCTCACCACTCGGACTTAGCTAGAAAAAACACTACCTTAGCAAAGAAGACCCAACATCGCTGATTACATTACCATGAGTATAAACCTAAGAGACGGATTGGCCAACCAATCTGTCGATCATGTTCTTGAAGATCTCCTTGTGAGATTTGTGATTAATGTCCCTGATGAAGACTTGTCTTCCATCGAGAGAGTTTTCTTCCAGGTAGAAGAAGCTCAGTGGTTTTACACCGATTTTGTCAGGATGCTTAATCCTAGCTTACCCAGCATGAAAATGAAAAGTTTTGCTCCCAAGATTTTGAATAAGTGCCCGTTGCTTTGGAAATGGGGTGATCCCGCTGATGCCTTGCCCAGATTCGGAAAGTATAAATCCACCATCCCTGTGAGAGGAATTGCAATGTTGAACAAGGATTTGACAAAAGTGGTTTTGTTGAAAGGGCTTGAGTCCAACACATGGTCTTTCCCAAGAGGTAAGATTTCTAAGGACGAGGCTGATCTAGAGTGTGCCATAAGAGAAACTCGCGAGGAAACCGGATTTGATGCTCGCGAATACATCAACGAAAAAGACGTACTCGAAAGAACTATTTACGGAAAGAACTTCAAGATCTATTTGGCCAAGGGTGTTCCCGAAGATTATAATTTTGAGCCACTAGTTCGGAACGAAATCGCCGAAATTCGCTGGTTCGATGTCAAGAATCTCCAGAAAACTGTAAAGAACTCGCCCAACAAATATTTTGTTGTTAACACTCTACTTAAGCCTTTGACCAGGTGGATTAATGGCAACAAGGGATTGGTAAGTGATGAAGAATTGATGAGAGAAGCAGAAATCAAATTGAAGGCGTTGATGGGAATTTCGACCGATCCCCAAGTCAACGCAGATGCCGGAAGAGAATTGCTCGATATTTTACAAGGAGCAAAACCTCAAGTTCCATCACCATCCGTGCCTTTGGCAGGATACCCTGGACCACAACCGCAGCAACAATTCATTCAGATGTCGCTCCCTCAGCATTTGCAGAGTGTGTACTCAGGCTTAGCCCATATGCCGCAATTCTTCTCCCCATATACTCATGGCCTGAACCAGTACCCAATGGTCTCGCCACCTGAGTTTATTGCTCCACATTTTGATCAAATGAAACAAGGTCCATCCATTTCTCAACCTAGCCCATATGAGCCACATCTTCACCAGGTGCCTCACATTTCAGCCTTGCAAAATCAAGCAAAAGTTCTGAACAACTCCAAGGAACTATTGTCTATTTTAAAGGGAACAGCTACCCCAAAGAGTCCCGAGAGTCCTGAAGTCAAGTCCCTGCCCAATTCGCACCTGAATAATAACCCTGCCGAGGAACTCTTACTGATCCTCAAGCAAAACAAACCAAAGGTTCAGGCACCCGAGGGTAACAAAGTCAATAAAACTAACAAGCCCAATCGGTCCAATGCTACTCCTGTCAATAATGTCAATACTGCCACTTCGTCCAAACTTGATAGCACCACCAATACCAAGAACACCGGGTTCACAGCAAAGATCAAAGCAGAACCGGTCATCTCTACCAACAGGCCAGAAACTCCATCTAAGAAGATAACTTTGTTGAAACGTGATAAGTCAGCTTCCGATGGCAATGCTTCTGCCACCCTTTTGGGCATTTTAGGGAAGAAGCCATCAAATGTCGAGGATCCTGACCCACGGACAGCACAACCAGAGTCTAAAACTTCACAAAGAAATGGTGATTCCGCTGTATTGTTGGAGGCCCTCAATGGAAAGAAGAAAAGTGAGAACATCCAAGTGCAACCTGTAAACGACGAGACTGCATCAGCGGAAATCCTCAGTATCCTCAATAAACCAGCAGGTAAGACACGTGAAACCAAGTCCCTCAATCAACACCATGAGTCTTCACATGATCCACTGTCTAGTTCTGCAGAATTGTTAAGTGTTTTGCATCAGAAGAAGCCTACACCCTCCTTCACCGAGAAAGCCAATGGCAAAGATTTTTTCGACCAGCCCCAAAAGCCTATAAGGCTCGCTAAGAGGGGAGACGAGGTACCCGCTGACTTAAAAAGCTTTCTTGGAGGTAATGCGAAATCTAGCGTATCAACACCTAACCCATCAGCAGATTTGAGTGCTGGAAACCAAATCTTGCGCCTCATTAATAATGACCCCACGGCACCAAAAGATACGTTAGTTAAGGAACAGAAAGAGAGCCATGATAATTTTGAGGATTTTGAGAACTTTGAGAATTTCGAGGACTTTGATGATTCACAGGGACCTCCAAGTCATATTTATGACTTGATTCATGAAACCTTAAATATTCACTCAGACGAAGATGAGGAGGTTTTTGAAGAACCAGAGATCAAGAAACCCCAAGTTGACTCTAACAATATTACAGCCGAATTCCTGAAGATTCTAAACGGCAACAAACCCTCTCAGCAAATGTCATCATATCAGAATACTTACGGTATGCCGCAAGCCAACTCATTGCAAGGCGCACCTACACAACAACCCAAGCGTGCTCCTTCAACAAACGGAGCAGATATTCTCCAGCTTTTGAAAAGAAATCCATACTAAAGAATTGCAGATATATCGTTCGCTAATCTATGCATTTATTTACTATGATTAACAAGAAAACATACTATACTTCTAACTATACATTGGTGCTCAGTTTCCAAAGAAAAAGGCTTGCGCGTTTGTGCTTATCATTTTAGGCTTTTTAGAAGTTTTTCTTTCAGAAGAAACGACGTGTCCAGCACGTTCGACAATAGATGCAGCCTCAATTTTTTCGGCTTTAGACTGCCGTGGTGTGACGTTAATATCAGGATCTTTCGCGTAGATGAATGGCGGGTCTAAAGGCCTATTCATAGCACCATGATATCTCTGCTTCCAAGCGGTGCAATATAGATCTTCTGCATGTTTATCCATAGGATCCATGACTGATGAGAAAAACTTGAGGTCCCATAATATTCCAGTTGTCGCCTGCTTATGCCTTTGTCTCAGTAAGAAATGGTATTTCAACCCCATTTTGTACTTCGAAGCCATAGCAATTTTATCTTCCTTTTGAGCCAACTTCCATTTAGTGCCAGTTACAATGTCGGCAGGATTGGGATTACTCATTTCAGAAAATAGTTTATCAAACGTTGAGTGAGAAGATAAACGGATATCGGCTTCCACGAAGCAGAGATTCGAAGAGTCGCAATCTTGTAGTAAAGTAAATAAGCCACTTTCACTAATATGGGGACAGCCAGAAAGATTAAGGACTTCAAGGTCAGAACTTCTCTGTGTTAATCTGGACTTGATCGTGTAGAGAAGCTGATCATCGATTTGGCGATTTCCAGATAGGTCAAGGCCCTTTAAATTTGGGATGTTAAATAACGAAAGTATTTCCGCCGCTGTGAATGAAGGCATTTTAGAGCAGTCAATAACAACAGAAGCCAGCTTCAAACCTCTAACGAATGCCATGAAGTCGTTGATGGAAACATTAGAGAAAATGTTCTCCACGCGATGTTTCTTATTGAAAGGGATTAAACAGGCATTGAGAGCTGTATTTCGCAATTCTTTCAAAGATGAGTATACGATATTGAAATCAGCATTTAAGGTCGAATGACAAGGAAAAGTTAACTCATCGCCAAATCTCTGGGCGAACATGCGGAAAACCTCGGGCAGATCTGCACCGTTCTTCAAAATAGCTAGCCAGACTGACTTCCAGCAAGACCACGCACCTTCTTCTAGATAAGAAGGCGAAATTGCATCAGCATTTGCACCAACAATTTCAGCGCACTTTTCTCTTAGCGATCTAGTGAAGCCACCTCTTTGTTTTGGAATTATGTCATTGGATGGATGCTGTTTCACTGGTGGAATATGTATCCACAGATATAGAGACGGGCCCGAGGCATTGAACACCGGCTTTTCTTGCACCACGATCGGTTCCGCCGGTCTCAAAACCCTGGATTTTTTACGTATACGGCCACGAAAAGACTTACGAGTCCCCTTTTTCCTATCATATTTTCGTTTACCAAACATTCGTTTCAAGCAACACCACGACCTTGCATTGTTTTGCATGGCTGGGCCATAACCACTGTTCGCAACAGTGCCTGCAGTCCCCATCGGAGGCTTGCAGGCATGGATGAGAAAAAAATCTACGAGTCAGGGTTTGGCATTGGACTTGAAAATTGCAATAGAAAAATCCTTTTGGCTTATCTTTGAGATCACAGCCGACCAAAATTCTTCACGAAGAAGATTATTTCTCAAAGCGTCTTTTGGATAGTCAAGTCGGGTTTCAAGAATAGTATCCAGATATGAAGCTCGAGACATCGCACATGCGGTACTTGACCGCAGATGACTTCAGAATTCTCCAGGCTGTGGAGTTGGGGTCAAGAAATCACGAATTGGTGCCCACCCAAATGATTCACTCGATCGGAGGCCTTAAATCTCCTTCTGCAACGAATAGGACTATCGGAGATTTGGCTAAATTGAAGTTGGTGGCCAGGCTTAGAAATGCAAGTTATGATGGTTTCCGTATCACTTACCAGGGATACGATTACCTCGCTCTTAAGCTGATGTTGAACAGAAATAGCGTTTACTCTGTTGGTTGCACCATTGGCGTGGGTAAAGAGTCTGATATCTATTCAGTGAGTGACCCTAACGGTCAGCAGAAAGTCTTGAAAATCCATAGATTGGGGCGTACGTCATTTAAGACTGTCAAGAACAACAGAGACTACTTGAAAAACAGACTGACGTCCAGTTGGATGTACTTAAGTAGGTTGGCTGCTGAAAAGGAGTACGAATTCATGACCATTTTGTATGACAATGGGTTTATTGTCCCTAAACCATACGATTACCTGAGACACTGTGTCATGATGGAATGGATTAGAGGCTACACCATGAAACACATGAAAAAGTATCCTTCCTATAAGAAGTTGTACTCTGACTTGATGAACTTCATCGTAAAGCTTGGAAACCATGGGCTCATTCATTGTGATTTTAATGAATTCAACATCATTATTAGAGATGCAGAGGATGCAAAAGACCTCGAATTTGACTTTGTCGTCATTGATTTCCCTCAGTGTGTTTCCATCGAGCACGTTGATGCTGAGTTTTACTTCAAAAGAGATGTGGATGGAATCCGTGCATTCTTTGAAAAGAAATTTCAATATGCCCCTGTGGACGATTCAACGATGTTTGATACCGAGGGGTTTGGTGATGGATACAAATATGGTTACCCTGATTTCAAAAGAGATGTACACAGAATCAAAGAATTGGATGCTGAGGTGAAAGCATCAGGCTGGACGAAGAAGAAGAATAGAGAAGATCGCGACTTAGAAGCAGCTGTGGAAGGAATGAGAGCTGTAAACCTTGAAGACGGGGCCGAGGACGAAGAAAGTACAGAAGCAAATGGCGAAGAGGGACTGGAGGAAGATGAGTTCGACGAAGAGCTGGGGGAAGAGGAATACGAAGATGAACTGGACCTCTTGGAAGCTTCGGACGAGGAACACGATGAAGCGCTAAATGAGAAGATCATAGAGGCAATCTCTGCTGGTGGAAAGAATCTTAAAGTGGACAAGTTAGGTAACTATATTTTAGAAGAGTAATTCAATTATGGACTTATCTTTTATTTACAAAGTTCTTTATTTGAACATATAAGTTAACCGAAAATAATAAAATGATTTTCTAAACACATTAATACATCATCCTTCTACTTATGCTTAACGGGTAGCCATACCTTTGGTAACAGCTCTCTTCAAGACCAACTCAGCCTTTCTGTAGTCATCACCAGTGGAGTCCTCGATCTCCAAGGTTTGCAAAGCGTCAGACAAAGCAGCCTCAATCTTGTCCTTAGCAGACTTCTTCAACTTAGCGGACAAGACTGGGTCAGTGACAGTGGACTCAACAGAAGCAACGTAAGCCTCCAACTTTTGCTTTTGCTCGTGTCTCTTGGCGAAAGCATCGTCAGCGTTCTTGAACTTCTCAGCGTCAGAGATCATCTTCTCGATCTCATCGGTGGACAATCTACCGATAGAGTTAGAGATGGTGATGTTAGCAGATCTGCCGGTAGACTTCTCGAGGGCAGTGACCTTCAAGATACCGTTAGCGTCAACCTCGAAGATAGACTCCAAGACTGGCTCTCCAGCAGGCATTGGTGGGATGTTCTTCAAGTCGAACTCACCCAACAAGGTGTTCTCGGAACAGTTGACACGCTCACCTTGGTAGACTGGGAATTGAACAGTGGTTTGGTGGTCGGCAACAGTGGTGAAAGTTCTTCTCTTGATGGTTGGGACAGTGGTGTTTCTTGGGACAACTGGAGCGAAAACGTTACCTTGCATGGCAACACCCAAAGACAATGGGATAACATCCAACAACAACAAGTCCTTGGTGTCCTCAGAGGTGGATTGACCGGTCAAGATAGCACCTTGAACAGCAGCACCGTAAGCAACAGCCTCATCAGGGTTGATGGACTTCTCCAATTGCTTACCGTCAAAGAAGTCAGACAACAACTTTTGGACCTTTGGAATTCTGGTAGAACCACCGACCAAGACAACCTCGTCGACGTTAGATTTTGGAATCTTAGCATCCTTCATGACTTGCTCAACTGGGGTCAAGGTAGACTTGAACAAAGCAGCGTTAATGTCCTCGAATCTAGCTCTGGTGATGTTCTCAGAGAAGTCCTCACCCTCGAACAAAGAGTCAACCTCAACAGTGGTTTGGGTAACAGAAGACAAAGTTCTCTTAGCACGCTCACAAGCAGTTCTCAATCTTCTCAAAGCTCTGGAGTCACCAGAGATGTCAAGACCGGTCTTCTTCTTGAAAGAAGCGGTGAAGAAGTCCAACAAGTTGGTGTCGAAATCTTGACCACCCAAGTGAGTGTCACCAGCAGTAGCCTTAACGGTGAAAACACCACCGGTGATGTTCAACAAAGAGACATCGAAAGTACCTCCACCCAAGTCGAAGATCAAAACGTGTCTCTCCTTCTCGGACTTACCAGCACCCAAACCGTAAGCAATAGCAGCGGCGGTTGGCTCGTTGATAATTCTCAAGACGTTCAAACCGGCAATGGCACCAGCATCCTTGGTAGCTTGACGTTGAGCGTCGTTAAAGTAAGCTGGGACGGTAACAACAGCCTTCTCGACCTTCTTACCGATCTTAGCCTCAGCAACCTCCTTCATCTTGGTCAAAACCATAGAAGAGATCTCTTGAGGGGAGAAAGTCTTGGTCTCCTCCAAGTACTCAACCTCAATCAATGGGTTACCGTTGGAGTTGACAACCTTGAAAGGCCAGGTTTGAATGTCCTTTTGGACGGACTCATCGTCGAAAGCACGACCAATCAAACGCTTAGCATCGAAAACAGTGTTCTTTGGGTTCAATGCAGCTTGGTTCTTAGCAGCGTCACCGATCAATCTCTCCTCAGCAGTGAAAGCGACGAAAGATGGAGTAACTCTGTTACCTTGCTCGTTGGCAATAATCTCGACAGCAGAGTCGTAAGTAGCAACACACGAGTAAGTAGTACCCAAATCGATACCGATAGCACCCTGGAAAACACCGTCAGCCATTTTTATAGTTTTAACTTTTCTGAGAAAAGGAGTATGAAGTGTGTAGAAGAGGGAAACAGCGAGATTTAAATGAAAAAATTTTCGCGCAAAAATTTTTTTTTTTCAAGCAGAGCTTCGGACCTGCTTGAGAAGCTCAGCAGGAAACCCGAACCCCAACCTAACGAGCATGACCAGAATTACTCATGTACGGTATATGGGAAAAAAACCAGAACGGATTTTTGGCACACCCTTGTAGTCGGTCGACGGGAATTCCTTGACTTGATTACAGACAAGAGCAACGACTTCGAAAACTTTTCAAAATTAGGAGAAGAAAAAGGATGAGACCCTGTATAAACCGAAAGATCTAGAGTTTTGGTTTGAAGCGACAAAACCGACAGAATGTTGACTAATGAAGTAAATTAACCACAGATGACTATTCTGCACACTGCATTTTTTTTTTCTTTCTTTTTCGCAGCCGCCTTTTCGTTTTGCAGCTGCAATGAGCGGTCAGAGTCAGGAAACATCAATTAAGCTCAAGCCTTGAAAAGGAAAAGTAGACCAGGAGTCAATCACATAAAAGCAAAATTCAGCTCTATTTGCTGCGAAACTCTAGTAGTGCTCTCCGAAGCATGATTTTCGCCTGGGCTACCTGTTGAGGCTTCCCAGTTAGTGAGATTGTTTGTGGGAAGTCATTGGTGCGAAACCTGCTATTCATCGTTTCAAGAGTTACAGGTAATACCGATATGCGGCAATGGGTTATATCACCAATCATGATAATTCTTTTCCCTTGTGGTCCAATTATTGCACTGACTTCTCCTTTGGATAACCGAACAGTCTCTGTGATCTGTGTAGAATTGTCGATGGAATATGCTGTGAGGTTTTCATTTGCATTGAAATGTTCATTCATAGCCCTTAAGGGGACGCGATTCCAGGTTGAGTAATTATCCGGCATTTGGCTTGCAGAAGAATCAAGTTCAGTTTGAGGTACCTGAACATCACAGGAAATATCCATTGACAGTGATGTGATGGTGGATGCGCCCCGATTGTTTTGGAAGTCAGATATTCCATTTGTGTTTTTGAGAATATCTAAATTATCAGAATATCTTGCTCTATTACTTGATTGATTGGCATTAAATGAATGATTTTCTTGATTTGGAGAAACATCTTCGAGCCCTGTGATTGATATCTGTGGAGAAATGTTTAATTCCTTCATGAATAAATCCATTTTACAGGCAACTCGGGTCAACGGAACGCGAATGGAATATCCGAAAACCGATTCTTCCAGCTGCTGAATATGGCTGTTGTAATCGACCAGAAACCTGATGACTTCGAATCCAGTGGCATGTAGAAGCTTCAAGATGTTCTGCCTACTACCTTGTAAAGCCACTATCCACAACCCCAGACCCAATTTCTTGAATGAGACATGTGTTTCTGGCCTTTGTGGACGGATCATAAAACCGAAACACTTTTCCCATATTGAAATAGCCAAAATGACCTCGTGAGTAGTTAATGAGATCCACACGAAATGACTAGGTAGCTGGTGTTCATCCATGAGAACTTCCATGGAGAAAGCATAATTAGAAAACACAAGCACCTCAATGTTGTGTAGATTTTCTAAAGAAGACATACCTTACAAATTATTTATGAAAAGGCGGCAATGTGTTCTTTTATCTAATTTTTGAGAAATTTTAGTGAGTTGAAATTGTCTTCTTTTGGAACAATAGTTTATCTTGAAAGAATACAAAACTGGCGGCAAAGGCGGATAAAGGACAAAAAAAAAAAAAAGGAAGAATTGCGCAGTCATCGTTCTGCGTTTCCAATGTAGCAGAAAAGGAACGAAGGCTTTCTGAGAAAAGCACTTGGTATTTTTCTTAATAAATGATTGAACTTTTAAAAAAATAGAATCATTTACTGGCTAGTGGTGAATCTTTCAACTGTTTGCCAAGTGTGTGCTTCACTCATTAACGTTTTCCTTGCCATTAATTTTTGTTCCCTTACTCGAATTAAGTATCCCATATATATTCTGCCTTATTAAGATGCCATCGCTTTCCAGTTTCAAATATAGTCCAGTGGTATCTAAGGAAAATATCAACAACGTACGCAAATAGAATAGATTACCAGCTTTCAGCTTGGTGATAGGTTTTGTGTCACTGCTTTTTTCTGGCATTATAAATGTCTTTTGCCACTTGATATAGGAAGCAAAACTGATGAATGGTTTGGACCATCATCATTCTGTGGTCACGGAGAGTCTTGACTGTTTCAAAAACAACATCAAGTTGGGGATCTGACGTGACGTCCGTGTTGAGGAAGTGGTCTATTGCCATGAAAGTGCCCGTTCGTCCAACACCAGCTGAACAATGCACCACTGGAACAAGTCCCGGATCAGTCTGTTTGGCCACTGATATCTTTTTGGAGAGCAGTAATAGCGGAAGCACAGAGTCGGGTGTCTGGGTATCCTTCCAGTCCAGATAGTAATAGTGGCAGACTGTCTTGGCAGTCCCATTTGACTCCAAGCTAAACTTTGTTAAAACAAATTCATCGGTAGTCTCCTCACTGAGCCAAGTAATTCTCAAGTCATTTGGCCCTAAACCCTCTGCCATTAACGCTTCTCCCATATCCCAAGAACCTTGTTGCTTTGTAGGCCAGTATCGGTAGCATTTCACTCTGTTCTGCTCAACCAACGGCGTAACCATTGCGATAAAGACCGACAGAGACCCTGAATTTTCAGCTTGCGCAAAACACATTGCCCAGAAATGATGGACTGTGTTTCTCAATGGTCCCTGTGCAGCGATATATTTGTTCCTCTGTAGTTGCACGAGTGACGCATTTATATAATCAGAGCTACCCTTGACACAAGGTAAACGGACCCTTGTCTTATCCCAGGGAAGCACGTTCGAGTATCTATTTCTGGCCCGATTTTCTGGGTCGAGGGCGGCCTCCACGCTCCATGGTGTTTCTCTGGCACCCGGCTCTAGGGCACGCGATAAGTGATCTTCACAGTACGCAGAGATTTTAGCGAATCCCGCCCGTTGTTCAAGCCCAGAAACATTCAAGAACCTCGGTTGACCTGTCATAATCCCAGGGAAACCTTACTTTGGAACGAAGTCGACGGATCTTCAAATTTACCTGGTGAGGTTTCAGAAGGTCAGATTGCTTACCCTCAAATTTATGCACAGGCAGAAAGCGGTGGTTATGAGCACACTCGAGTCAGCCCACCAACTGAAACAAGGATGTTCTGAAAGGTGTCAAGTTTCACATACAATAGACTTGATTGGATGAAACAGAAGTACAACCTTTCTACTTTCTTTTGATTTTAGAAAAACGACAATCAATTTTTGTTCTAATGTAGCGTCTTTAGCCTCTCACTCTTTCTCAAGCAGACATGGCTAGAGAAGAGCGCAACATTAACCGTAACTCGATGAAAAACCCCCATTTGTAAAATAATTTAAGTTTCGGGGAAAATTAAACAAACAAAGAAGAATCAGATTACAATGGAAAAGAAACAATGAATTCAAAAGATCGATTTTGGGCTACTGTGCTTTTACAATAGTAAATGTAACTCTAATTATCGCATTTTTTTTTTTTTTTTCACTGACTAATCGACCAAAGACACAACCTGCTGCTTCAATCTTTCAGCGACAATATCCTCTTTCGGGATGACACCAGCTGTTTTCAAAACCTCGGCAGTGTTCTCCACCACAGTCTGCCAGTCAATTGGTTTGACGCCGATCTGTTCGTTGAACTTGACCGTCTTAAGCCACTCGCGAGCATCTTCCGATGAGTAGTTCAAATGGGTGGATATATGTTCAATGGATTCCTCAGGGTTCAGCAAAAAGTAGGCTATTCCTTTTCTAACAGCTCCCAAGAATCCCGAAAGTTGATCTTTTCTTGAATTGAACACCTCTTGGTTCGCAGTAACCACCCACGAGGGCCATGGGGTATATATCTCACCGATTCTCTTAATTTCGCCAGAGTCATAGTATTTCTTTGAGGTGAAGTGTTCCCACATAAACGCCTCAGAGTCAATTTGATTTCCTTCTTCGTTCTTGTACCTCAAGTTGACTGAGTCCCGCAAATTCTGGAAGTTGTGCACCACCTTGAAGTCGCTAAAGTAGGGCGATGCGAACTTATTCTGTAAGCCCAAGACAAATGACATGACATAGGAGCCAGACCCAATTCTCGACACACCAATACGCTTTCCTGCCAAATCGCTTGCTTGGTTGATATCTTCGCGGTCTTTTCCCGTGGAAATAGCCCAACAAAGTGGACTTTCTACGTAAGTGCCCACCACACTGTACAGCTTATTACCCTTCGAGATGTCGGCCACGAACGCCTCGGTCAATCCAACGGCAACATCCACAGCACCTTCGTTCAATAACTTGACTAACCTACCCGAGCCTTCGATGACAGGGAAAAACTCGATTTCTAAGTTCTCGTCACGGTAGTACCCTTTTTCGTTCGCGAGGAACATTGGAGTGGAAAAGTGCTCCGGGATATAGGCCACAACCAATTTAGCCATTCTGCGTAGTTCTTTTTATTACTTTTTATTGCAATATTATTAGGATACCACGGCTAGAGATAAAGCAAAAACTTCGTGGGAACGGCAAACGCTTCTTTTTCTTTATTATAGTGAGTACGGGGGTCTAAATGCTTGATGTCGGCTGCATCCACATCCGATAAAAAGACTCGTTGCACGGCCTCGACTCACGTGACCCACGGCTGATTCGGCCAAGTTTGGATCTGTATCACATATCATCCTTCGATAATGAGCAAAAGAAAAATTAAAAGTTTTATTCCAAGATTCAAATGTATATAATGATATTAGAAATATAAAGATCAGCGCATAAAAAAACGAAATTATGTCATCCTAAGCTAATCGCAGCAACTGGGTCCACTAGTCTTTCGGAGTTGCCAGTGTCAGGCCAAAACAGCACATGGTTACAAGGAGAAATTCATCGCGCTAGAAGTAGAATTATACCAGGGTAGAAATACCGGAAATACGTTAGCACGCACAGTCTGAAGCCGCAGACCGTTGGTTGTTCCCACTCAAGTCGATACGTCCGCCTTCACTTGGCACCGACGCATCCTGCGAAGCTGGCTTAACTTCAGGGATCTTGCTACCTATGGCCACGAATACATCGTTAACATTATGCGAGGATTTGGCAGATGTCTCGAAGAACAACAATCCTTCTTCCTCAGCAAGGGACTTGCCTTCCTCTACACTGACCTTCCGCAACGATTCCTCAGAATCGTTCTCGTTGGCTACAAGATCGTACTTGTTTCCAACCAACGCAATTGTAATATCTTTCGATGCTTGTTCATGTAACTCTTTTACCCAATGCCTGGCCTTGATAAATGAGGCAGGTTTTGTGATGTCGTATACTACTAGTGCCGCTTGGGCATTTCTGTAGTACATTGGAGCCAATGAGGCAAACCGCTCCTGGCCGGCAGTATCCCAGATCTCATATTTGATTGTTCTGTCACCGACCGTGCATTTTTGTGTCAAAAAAGCGGCCCCGATCGTGGGTTCTTTGTTTTCCTGGAAATCATTACTCACAAACCTTAGCACCAACGACGATTTGCCCACGGCAGCTTCACCAAGAAGCACTAGTTTCACTGAGGTGGTATTACCAATAACACTCATAGATGGAAGGATTTCACGGGATGGGTATGTATAAGGGGGTTTGACGTGTTTTCAAATAGTTATCACTGAAGGCAAATCTTCAAGACAGGGGTTATAAGTGTGAGAAATCCTGCGAATAGCAAATTAAAGGGGAAAAAACGACCAATCTCCTCTGCCAAACTTGGACCAATTATTTTGGGCTTTCCTTTTTTTTTTTTTTTTTTCTTCTTCGATCAAGTAATGAACACAACAAAAAAAGTAACGTTAAGTGAGTGTTTCGAAATAAACTAAGAGTGCCAAAAAAAAAAAGAGGGTTTACACAAGCTTGCGCCTCTGGTTTCGCTCCTGGGACATTCACGTGTGCCTGCTGCTCTATGGCCACAGGCAACCCCGTGACTGTCCTGGACATGCACACGACACCCAGACCTGTAACGTTAAAACTCGCACCAGCAGTGTGGCAGTGCTCTCACAGGTTGCAAAATAAACGTCCACTCAATATCCAATAGCACTTGTTGGTCATAGCTCGTTTCAAGGAAGCGTTTTAATGATTTTTTTTTTAGAAAGGCCGAGCCAATTTTCCAAAATTGTAGTAAACAAGAAATATAACTTCTTTAGTGGGAGGATCAAGCTCTTGGGAATATCTTGATGTCTTCAGGTCGGCAATTGTTGATTTTCGATTCATTTGGCGTATCAATTGTTCCATCAAGCCCTAAGCTTCTCTAGACTTTCTCAGCTACCCAGAAATCACATTCATACATGAATTTAGAGGAAGCGCGGATATCACTGCTATAAGTAGTCAGAATACCACCAACATGCTCAGTGATTTTGAACCCCATCTTATCTATCAAGACGAAGAGCTCCTCTCGAGAAAGCTCGAGACCCTCCATTATAGTTTGAACAGAAATAGGCTTCTTGCCTGGTTCAGTGACCTTTTCAACCATCTGGCGCGTCAGGTCGCCCTCGAAATGCCAATGTAAGGGCCCTACATTGATCCACTTGCCGCCATTTTTCAAACAGTGTCTTATAGTTTTCAAGTACTCAATCACATTGTGAGCTGTGTCGAGGAAAAAGCAAGTTGCAACTATGTCGAATGACTCCTGATTTTGGTCCCGAAATTCCATGGCTGATGCATCCTGGCTATAAGATTCACTTAGAGAAAGACCAGCAGGGCCATACAAATCCACAAAAGAACCGGCTGACATCGACATACGCTCCAGCACATCATCAGCCGACAGCTGGGTTTCCCCAAAGATTGAATATGGGCTTTCGTCAGGAAACATCACGGGTCGGACTTGGAAAAGTCTTCGGGTCACGTGCGACAGGGTATGAATGTATGGGAAGATGGTGTGACTGTTTGCCATTGGAACACGGTTAAGGAGAAACCCCAGGGCAAGTAGCATGTGATAACTGACTTCGTTGCCTTGTGTCCAGAATCCCTTCTTAACAAATTCATAAACAAGTCTACCGAGCCCACATCCAGGCACCAACACCTTGGATGAACTCCGTTGCGATTCTGGAACAAGCTCGCATGCTTTTTCAATTAGCCGATCATAAGTCTTTGCTCTTTCCTCAACCCCATCCGAGCTCCATTCACGGGAAATCTGTAGAAGCGTGGACCTCACTTTATCGTAGTCTGTTGACAAGGGCTGGGCCCATTCAGATGGCACGAAAGGAATCCCCCAATCTTGGGCGGCAATCTTGGCCAATTCTTGAGTAAATGTTTGATTTATCTCAACACACTGTCCTAAATCACGGATGAGATCGGGGTACCAGGATAAAAGGTGTTGCTCCTCCGTAGACAACGACTTGTACTTGATAGACTTGGGCTTAACCACTCGTTCATATTGGTGTCTGGCGAAAGAGTGGAATGCGTTGAGTGTAGCAGTGATAGCTTGGTATTCTTCATCCATTTCTTGAAAGAAATTTAACAAATCGAAGGACAAATAAAATGGTTTTTGGTTTTTGAATTTCGAGAGACAAGTTCCAATTGGTAGGTTCTGGGCATATTACAGTGATTTGTATGGTGCGCGTTATGAGAATGGAGCCGGGCATCAACCAGATCTCCATAACCCCAGAAATCGCAATCATAATTGATCTTCTCCTTTCCATTTTTTTTTTTTTCTGATTTTCTTTATATTTATTTTCTTTTGTTCTAATAGCACTAAGTTAATTATGTTTGAATTAAAAAAAGGGGAAGGTTATTGTCTCAATTATAAAAATAGGATCAGTTTCAATTGCCAAATGCTTGATTGAACCATGGAGTATTTTCACTCAAATCTCTCGCGGGCCCGTTCTATTCGCACCATTATCGTTCAACGATTTATTGGAGCCAAGCGTTCTTCTTTAAAAATTCTGCTGGTCGACCTAATATCTTGCAAAAGCATCAGGCTTTGCTCATTTGTGGTAGTTGATCTCTCTCTAATAGTCCGCTTGCGTTAAGTGAAAAAAAATTCACAACGTTATGTTCCGCTTCACTGGCCGAGCCCATTATCTGGTCAGTTGAACCAGGCTCAATGATCCTGGGGTAGTGTTGCTGTGAAATATATGTGGTATTGAATTGTTCGATGCAGACCTCATGCAAGCCAATACGATCCTGAAACTCTTTCCTTGTAGAATGTATATTGCTAATGGATTCTTTCCATTCCACAACGTTATCAATCGGGTAGAGCCGCCTTACCGTTTCGTTATAGACCAAGTTTCGATAAAGAATAGCGGTTCTCATATTAAAAAATGTCACAAGTCGAATCGCATACGCAGAAAGTAGTTTCAAGTCCTTCAACACCCGTGAATATGCCTCCGGCACAAGGCACAGTTTATCGGGACTGTCCAAGGAGTAAAGCACACTCGCATCGCAACTATTGGGGAAAACGTCTAGCATCAAGGGCGAGTCGAAGTCTCTGAGAAAACAAAACTTGACCTGAGGTACCACAGCATAAACTGCTTTACGGAAAAGCCTGAAGAACAAATTTAGCACTTTTTCTAAAGGATCCGTAGATCTACTCACAGTCAAAAGCCTGCTCGGACCAAGATTGGCCCACTTTCGGAACATCTTGAAAAGAACGTCTAGCTGGAAGGGTAGGTTTGCTAAATTATTGTTTACCGCTGGGATGTGAACCTTGATAGATTCCTGGCAAAATTTCCATAAATCCTCATAAACCTCGACAATGAAATCAAATGTCGGGCGATTCAGAATTTCATGAGGCTTGATTGAGCTGATTGTTGAACCCAATTTGCGAAGCATGACTTCATATTCGCTCAAAAAACGAGGGTTATATGCGGGCAAATAAACAGTTCTAACAATGTTTGACGCTAGTTGCATGTGTATTGGCACAAAAAGTGGAGGCGTGCTCCCATTCTTCTTACAGATCTGTAGGGTATAACTGAGCACAGAAAACATGCCGTCACGGAAACAAACGGTCGAGTTCACTGTTGCCTCAGGATCATAAATGGACATGAGTGATAAGATATATGACACCGATGAAGCCAACAGCGGATTGCTGTTTTTATTCAACAAAGACCGAAGGCTTTTGATCACAGTAGCATAATGCTGGATCAGATGAACAAGTAAGGTTTTCTGGAGTACTTTTATTCTATCTGACGAGCCTAGAGTCTTCGCATGGGGGCCCCTAAGCACATTTGTGATGAGATAGTTCGTGGTGAGGTTGGTGAGACACAGGTACATTATTTCCAGCTCATACGCCGTGCAAATGAAGTATCCTAACCACAAATGGTAGAGTTCGCGGATCTGCGGTAACAGAGCTTTCCCCTGGGAAATCAACGAACCTATATCTATGACATACTGGCATAGACGTGCATCAAAGTTTGTATCTTCTGGGGTCAACACCTCAAAAGTTTGGCGACTCTTTATTGCATGTGGTAACATTTTGTCGGATTCACTTGGGGAAATCGCGTCCCTGTCATAGAGGCCCACAAGGCTATCAGGCAGAGCCTGGTCAACTGTCAAATCGGCATCTATTTCCGGTTGCGCACCCGGAAAAGCTGAGGTCAGGTTGGTTCTCCATTGAGATTTGACGGAGTTCTGGAATGAGTACACTGGGTATATGATTTGGTGGTCCTGTTCGGTGAGTAAGTTGTCAAAATCCTGTGTAACACCCGACTGATCTAGAGTTGGCACCAGCTCTCGCGAAGATGTAGAAGATTCGAAAGCGTTTGGGCGCTCAATTGAGGGAGATACTGCGGCTTCAAAGAAGTTCGAAGATGAGTCTATGCTCATGTGTTCCTGCCGTTTTGGAGATACACTAGAGTTTTCCACCGGCGATATTTGGGGCTGGAAGTATGAGCCACCCGATGCTGCAGACGATACAGACGACGTGGGAAGCCTTGGATACAGAAAACTAGGTGATCCGATCAGAGCTCTAGGCAAGGGGGGCCTTGCAAACGCATCTGGAAGCAGTGCCAGACGACTGTTCGAAGCGGCAGAATCTGTTTCCAGCTCCAAGGCCTCAGCAGGACCCGAGCCTATGGTGAGGTCTTCCAACAGGCGAGTCGCTGGATCAGCAGAGAATATGCGTTGAGAAGTTTCATTGTCCTGTTGTTCCCGTTTGGCTTTCTTGAACTCCTCGAGCTGTTCCTTGGTGTAGTTGAGGTAATCACAGCGAGTGCCGTGCTTTACACAATTGGCACATTCAGGAAGTGTTTCCATACACTTGACACGCCTTCGCTTGCATGTGGCACATCCTAGTTTCGAATTCCTGTGCTTTTTCCGTCGAGAGGCCCTTTGATCCTTTGACATTGCAAGTCATATAGTTGGCCTCAGCACGTTCGCCCAGGCATTGGAGATCGCTTATACATTTGAGGAAATGTACACTGTCCATCTTCACTATGCATGACTGCATATTTTCTCTCGCCTCCATTGCTGGAAACAGATGAGTCCATATTTTCTCCGTCAACGCGGGTGAACCGCGGAGTCGATAATACAGTCTTTTCCCCGGCCAATCTTCATTTGCAAAGGCAAATATACTTCATTTCCTTTATAGTGGAAACACCGACCAGTATACCTTAATGGAACTTTTGAAGAAACCTTTAGAAGTTCTGGCGATATTATGAAAAGTGCCTAGAAAAGTGGTCTCCTTTGGTTATGACAAAGCGTGCAGTGATGTGGGGGTTCCGTTGCAGTATAGCATAATGCACCATGGGTAATCTGCACATTGAACACCTTATTTCCGAACAGCAATAGTTTACCGGAAATTGCCAGCAAACCTGTTGTTTCTGTAGGAAAAAAATTTAAAAATACTAATTGCAGGAGGCAAAAAAAAGACATCCCAACAGAATTTTCTAACCAATATGCATTCTGCCCTTTGGTCGGTATACGAAGTCTTGTGAGTCTTGGGTTAATGCAGCCGAAAAAAGAACATGCCTGCAATTCCGTTCGCGATTACCACAAAAAGCCAGTGGAGCCCCCACATGATATGCATCTTTCATTTCGTGCAGAATCTGTCCTGTAGTTGTGCCCCATCAAAAATGCCCACCATTGAGGACTCCTTTTAGCTTACTTCAACATGATAAAACTTGTCACAAATATAGAACTTATTCGTGGGATTATTGCCATATATACAACTTTAAGAACCATTAAGGAAAGAGCATTGAAATGATTTTTGTTTGGGTCGTAGAAGTTGCTAACGATGATCGGCCAAGGTTGAACAATCGTGGGACTGCATGCAACCTGAAGTCAAGGTACGTCTCGGAGATCCTCGGGTGACCCGCGTGCGCCGCATCAAGGGGCGATTAATCTTGTTGCCGACTGTCACCAGACTCATTCTTAGAGCTTTTTGAGATTGCATCGCGACAACTCAACATATGATCCATCCTCACGCTTAGCTTCTCATTGGGTATTGGCGGGAGTGTATCCAATTCATTTTTCTTCTTTGAACAGTAGTAATCGACGATCTTATTCGGATTGAAATCGTGGTTGGAAAGACCTAGGCAATAATCAAACTTGTATTCCTCATTTTGCAACGCAAGGTGCTGCCTTTCTATTTCCATATGAATCAAGTCTGCCGTCAGGGGATCAGCGTACAATTCTTCGAAAAAAGGAAAGTGGTGGACCGCAAAAGCTGATTGCGAAAAATTCTCAATCTGTTTCTCGCGTACTTCAAGTTTAGCGGGCAAAATATGTACGACGTCGTTATGCACCCAGTCTGGAGAAGAAACATAAGGGGCCACTTTGACGAACTCTTCGTCGAGAACTGATCGATTAAACACGTAATATGCGAAGAGCTTCAGTCGGGTTTCAAAAAACCGGATAGTTCGCATCAAATTCCTTAAGATTGGTTGCAATGCTTCATAATTCTCACCGTCTAGTAGGGTGGGTTTCGAGAATGCCATTCCGACCTTTGTACATGTAACGTTACATGCGTCGGCGAACAGGACAGACTTAATAGGCGTCAAGGTGTGAGCAAGACAGTTCGCAAGTGCATGGTAAAACATGTACAACACCCTTTTCATGGGATTAATTTTGGAGCTCATATACATTTTCTCATCAGGGTAAATATAAAACCACTCATAAGTCATGTTGAATAAAAGCTTGGGGGACGCAAAATGAATGTTGTGGTTCTCTTCGTAATTGTTGAGAGCCTTGTAGTGGCGGTTTTGCGCTGCAATTTGTGGTTGAATGTTATTCAATAGCTTATCGAAGAACTTCCCAAGTTCATGAAAGTCATGCCGAAAAACAGGGTCTGACACGACGGCCAGTATCTCTTCATCTATATCCCAGCCGTCCTCATGTAAAGCCACAAGTCTGTCCACAAAAGATTTGAAGTTTTGAAAATCAACCTCCAAGTTGCGCACGACGTTGAAGTTGTAATCTGGGTAAAGCGACTGCCGAACAAACAGTTCAAATATCAGGAACTCTCTATGCATAGAGAACCCTGGCGAATTATTCCCAATACACTGATTCAAAGAATTCTTGAAAATCACGAGAGTTCCTCTAATCATGAGTTCGAAAGTTTCAAGGTCAGATTGGCGGTACATATAGCATGCCCACGCAGAAAACAAAGACATACGGGCAGGAAACTCGTCGCTGTATAAGTTAATAGAGTTTCGCAATTCTCTTATGACTCTTCCATATGTGGTATATGACTTAGCAGTGAGAATATCCAAGTCTTCCTTGTTGTAGAAGAAATGGTAGGATTTCCTTCTAGTAATACCCAACCCCGACACAGACGACGAACGTGATGAATCCAGGAAAGGAGAATACACGAGATCACCATTGACGATTTTCTCTGAGGCCCTCATGAGAATGTTGATGGACTTATCGATGAAGTAGATGAAAAAAAGCTCAAATACTGTGGCCCTTAAGAAAATTTCTACCCATAACATGTGGAACTCACGATCATGATAAATTGGACGCATGAATGCCGACTTCACATTGGTAGAGAATCGGATATGAGCACCCACTTGCTTCAAGTCTTTCACGGTTTCCTCAAATAAATTAGTCTGAAAGTTTGGGGGAACTTCGAGCCTTTTGAATTTGGTGAGCTTGAACTCGCAGTTCGGGAGAAACTTATCGCAGGTCAACTTGATATTTGGAGAAGCAATACTCTGGGATGCAGATGTGGATACGCTTTGTTGGCTGTTTTGTGAAGATCTATCCACTTGGAGAGGGGAATTCCCTATATCCGAAGATAAATCGACTATACCCGACAAGTCATTTGAGAAGAAGGGGTTGCTAAGATCAAATCCTTCCGTTCCAAAAGGCTGGCCAACTATCCAAGGCTTGAAGTTAGACAGAGCGTCTGTATCGATAGAGCTAAAACCATGCGTGGCATCGCGGATCATCTTTGAGAAAACCACAGATCGGACGCTAGTTGAGACGGATTCCATTAGTGCCTGGGATTCCGAGTCCTTCGTTTTCATCTTCTTCCGCCCGCCTGGTAGCACAAGTTTGTCTTTTGATAGATGTCGTACAACTTTGGCTTCACGATCGACTATGAATTCTTTAGGATTTTGACATGCTTCCTGATTCTCAACGAGAGGCCTAGGCGGCTCCACATCGACGATCCGATCGTGGTTCCCCAGGGAAACTACCCGCGAAGATAAATGATCGGGATCGGAATCGGGCTGAGTCTTCACTTGCAGTCGATGGTCACCAATGGAATTGGACATTGGTGGAGGCAAAGACTGTAGACGCGTTTCATCAAGTGGTTGACATAGAAGATCTGACAATTTGCCAGATTTTGCCAGGGGACGATCCAGGGGACGATCCAGGGACCGATCCAGGGGCCGATTCAGAGTCAGAGTAGGAGCTTCAGAGGGACCCAGAGCCAGAACCAGAGCTCGAGCTAGAGCCGTATCCCGAGTCGGAGCCACAAGCCGGAAGTGAGACTGAGACGGAAATAAAGACAGAGGCTGTGATAAAGGCTGTGACAGAGTCTGACCCATATACTGACCCATAGACTGAGACATAGGCCGAGAAATAGGCTGTGTCAAAGACAGACACAGGGGTGGCGACTGAGAAAAAGACCGAGACCGAGTCGGGGATTGTAGCTGGGACAGGGACAGTGGTCGAGAGAAGGACTGCGACATGGTTACAGAATGAACATGAGATGGCGGCAAGAGCAATCCTTGTGGTGGTGGAAGGCTGGTCTGCAACAGCCGAACAGGATATGGATAAGAGTAGGTGTCTGGTTGGTCGTGTGTCCGGGCCACTGCGTTGGTATGGGGACCACAGGTCAGAGATTGCCGATACCCGCGCCCCAGTGGGTACGCATTTACACTCATGGAGGGCAGTGGAATCAGGGGAACCTGGGGTCTTTGTGCTATATGGGGAATTGGGGCCGTTCTTCGAGGAGGATAGGGAGGCATTTCGAGGCGTGGAGGGTAGGTTGCCGCAGTATGGACTGGCCTCTGATAGCTTGATGGCACCGGTGGGAGATGGTTGGAATGTGGTAGGGTAACGTGCAGTTGTGGCATCACGTAGGCGGTGTAGTAAGGCGGTTTTATCGAAGCTGATTCTTGCGGCGGTAGTGGTGACAGTGCTATCAGATCGCCAACGGCTCGTCTACCGCTCGAAGTTCCAAGAACGTTTGGGTACATGGGTCCTGCCATGTTCTGTCGTCTGAGCATGTCATTTTTTCTGCGGATATGCTCCAACCGCTCTGGTGGAAAGTCCAAGTAACCACAATGGTAGTTTTTCTTTATGCATTGGAGACAACTGGGAAGATCTTCACTACATTTGATGCGATTCGCTCTGCAGTTAGGACACCCGTCTTTGGAGTTCTTATGGCTTCTTCGGCTGCGTCGTTCTTTGATTTTCGGCAGAGATTGCTCAGGCAGGGCTTTGCTCGACAGCATGCCAGCGTGGGGTTGAAGTAAAAGTTGGCACTATTGATATGGTTGATGTTGAGATATTGCGATAGTTTGCGTGACAATTTGCGATAGTGTGACAATGTGACAGTGTGAAAGCGTGACAGTTTGAGACAGTTTTTTCGACGCAAAGTGATCTGCGATGATGTTTTTCCTCAGTATTTAATACAAGAGAAGAATTTTTGGGATTTGCGGTTCGCCAAAGCTAAATTTACTTTGTCGGTATTTTCTCACCAGCACCAGGCCCACGCAATTGAGACACGGTCTACTATGGAGAGAAGCAATAAATAATGCGGGCTGCATCTGCTTGATACAGCTCACGTCTGTGCATTTATTTATCCATCTCTGTGGGCCCCAACAGTTTCCAGATCCCAAAATAAGGCTTGCTCGTGCAGGGCCCCAGGCAATGTTAGAAACAAGAAATCTGCCCCGCCTTCATGTGCTCCACTTGCCCTGACCAACAACGGCCGCGCCCGAAAATGGTACTTATGTGCGACTTCAATGAATAGGCGAGAGCGAAAGCGGGTGTGTTTCAGGTGGGATGCAGTTCCCCAAGTTCCGCCCTCGCCCTCAAATTTCCCATTGGCCCCAGGTTTTTTCTGTATCAAGACGAATTTTTCTCATGTACATCACACAATTTCTCCGCAGTAGATTTCCTTCATAGTTGGCTTCGCTACTTATTTGTTAGCTACTCAATAAGTTTGCTTTATTAAACAAAGTCTTACATTAGAAAAGAACACCAAAACACAACACCAAAACACAACACCAAAACACAACACCAAAACACAACACCAAACAACACCAAACAACACCAAACAACATAAAAACACGAAAGGAAATAGTAGTGATCTGGAATTGAAAGAGAAAGAAAAACCCAGCAAATAAAAAAGTAAACTTTAAAACCGAAAAAACAAAGAAAACTCAAATTAACCAACGCACAATTTCAAAGCCCCTCGTGTTATTTATGCGTATTTCGACTGGTCCCAATTGGCTGCGGGTCGTTCCAGGTAGTATACATCAGGTTTGGGCCACTTTTAATGGTCGCTTTCGTTACTAACGTCCACCCGCTGGGAAGGTACAAGAAATATTGGTCATTTTCGAGCCCTTCGAACCAATGGGGCTGTTTTATTTTTATTATTCATGGAAACCTTAATTGGATTTGGTCGTTTGCCATTGGCTTGTGTGTTTACAAGTTGTTATGCGGTGCGGTGCGGTGATCAACGAAGCACAACTGAACAGAAAAAAAGAACCATTGTCCTTTGGACTTAAATTACTCCGGTTCTTTTTTCCTCTTTTAACGCTTTGACCACTTTGGTGTATTTTTTTCTCTCTCATTTTCTCGGGCTTTGTTCGCTATTCTTGGCAACCCCTGTGTTCCGTTGGGTTTGGGAAGCGCTCAAAAAACGAACACAAATTACTTGCATACGAAATACAGGTCTTTTTTTTCCTAATTTAATCATCGCCGAGTGAGCATCCGTGAGTGTTTTTTTATTGTCCGGTTTAGGATAGTTTTTTGAAGCAAATGCGAGAGCAAAAAAAAAACCAAAATTCGATGGAAAAAAAAACTTTGGCGACCCAAGTCGACCAACTGGATAAAACCATCACCACAAAATCAACCATGAATCATGGCAATATCGCTGGACTTAAAAATTAATAATGAATCAGATGCTTTTTAGTCTGTGCTTGACCGATGTACCGTCCACCCTGAACAAGATGTAATCAATGACGAACTGTTTCAATCCTGATGATCTTGGAGTGAATGGCGATGATCCATTGGATTCGGCAGCTATCGTCGCATTTTCGAAAGCTGCTTTTTCGTCAACAGCTTTCTATCTGAAGACACAAATCCAGGGTTTTCATAGCATCTAATGTCCTACGACTGAAGCTAGATCGAATTATAACATTGTTGTTGTGGTGCTGTTTACTTCGATTCTTCATCGATGTTTTTTTTTGCTGTGCCATCCGCATGCAAAATGGAGTCAGAAACTATCCAAAACTGGAAAGTAAAAAAACACCCTCACGCACTCACTCGGCGATAATTAAAATAGGAAAAAAAAGACCTGTATTTTGTATGCACGTAATTTGTGTTCGTTTTTTTCGCGATTCCATTTTATAACGGAACACCTGCTCCACCACCAATCTCGTCGTTCGCTTCCTGCAGCAGGCTACGCGAGTTGACGAATTTCGGCGAAGAATTCCGTAGGGGCAAAACTTGCCCACACAATGAGCACATCTGCCTTCCATTCTCAAGCACTCAGATATAACACTTTTATTCTCTTATCCCTGCGCAGCGCTATTGTATTGTACAGCGCCTACAAACGTGATGTGATTGTGAATTTCACCATGGTGCATACATTCTCCAGCTATATTCTCTCTTACGTTTTCAAATAGTTTTCGTGCTCTTTAGATCGCGTAGTCGTCGGAAAATCCTGTTCCTTGAATGTCTGCCAAGTGTCGCATTGTTGGCCTACCATGGGGACAATTCCAGGGCCTATCCAAGCCGGCTAAATTCCTGACAACTTTCGACATTGTTTGCTTAGAAAGGGCCAGCCCGATCATAATACTCAGTCTACATGCACGCAGGGCAATCATCCTGTCCACTTTCGTGCACCGACAGGACGACAATGCAGACCTCACCAGCCCCAGATCATCTTTTTTCACCGTGTTTCGGCCCCCAACACTAGCACCTTGCTCATGCAATTTGTGAACAAGTTCATGTAAATCACTAACATCGAAGACAACGTTCTTCAGCACTGGGATTCCAATCAACCTGACTCGACGCCCCGGAGCCGCATCTTCGATTTCCTCAATGGAAAAGCCATTTCTTCCAAGGTGGCTGGAATATTCGAGTATTTTCATCTCATCTATTGGAGACAACTCTAATACTTGTGGAACCACTAGTGGCTGTGGATTGAGTGTTAAGTCACTCATTAATTTCTCGTAGTTGTAGATTTCATCCAGTGCATGTTGGTCCACAATAAATAATTTGTTTTCATGCGTGACAATAATGAACCCAGAATTGAACTGTCCAACAATATCCATTTTTATAAAATCCCCCTTGCAAATTTCCATAGCCTCAGTTATATCTTGAACGGAAGCTAGACCATCCGAGGATTTCTGAGATTCAACTGTGCAAGTTAAAAAGGCTTTGGCGTCTTCAATTTTCACATTCAATGAGCTTTGGATCCCTTGAAGCTCATCACCAAGAAACATCTTAGATCTCTTTGGTTTCTTCGAATCAGGCTCACCTTCCATTGATACTTCTACCATTTGTACATCATTTTCGTGATTCTCACCGTCGCTGAGACTAGCTGATGAGAAAAATTCTTCATCCTCTGATTCTTCATGGTTGGAATCATGTGAGTCACAGCAATGATGAGTATCCGATTCATTAGAGTGAAGGTGGGAATGGTAGGAATCTTTGTTGCGGTCGTCATCCAGCACTCCAACATCCTCAGAAACGAATAAAGCCTGTGGCTGAATAGCGTTACTTTCTTTGGGGGGCAGTATAGATGATAGAATTAGCTCTTCTTTCTCGGCAGGCTTTAACGGCGACGAAAACGTCATATCATCTACATCAATATCACCAAAGTCGTCAACTTCACCGTGGTCATTATCGTCAACAGTTGGAGGGGGGAGAGTTACTTCTGATAAACTCACTGCTTTGAAAGGATCATCGTCCACATCTTCCACGTGAAGAACCTCAATATCTTCGCCAAATTTTGTTGATGACTCAAGGTTATCCTTGCCTGACGAACCTTCATTTGCATCCAAGTAGATCTGGGTGACCTCAACAGGACCAGAACCAGAGGGGTCTTCATCATCTTCGTCATCTTCAGATTCTTCCACTCTTGACTTGTTAGTAGAAGATTGGGACCTATCAAAAGATACCAGTGACTTATCGAAAGACACCTGAGAAGACCGGAATGAATCCAAGCTTCTTTGTTGTGAAGACCCCGACTGAGAGCCGATATTAACTACACCAACTTGACTCTTGGGTACGAGATTATTTCTTCCCTCATAGAGTGAGGATACCTCTTCTCTAATAACCTCGCAGATCAAGTCCTCGCATTGTATCAAAATCAGACGTTTATCTGGTGTCACGTTGACATCAATAAGGGAGGTATCAACATGCAAGTCTAGAACATAAACCGGGGTTTGCGTTGTGTTGAAAGATTTGTAGACTTCATTGATGATTTTGCCAATTTTCTTATGAGTCACAGGTCTGCTATTGATGCTGAAATATTGGCGATCAGTGGCGGCTCTACCCATACCAAAAGAGCAATCCGAAATGACTCCCGTCAAACGGATACTTAAAGCCATCGGCACACTTGACATGTTAAGCTTAAACCGAGCATCGATGTTCTCAACAGAAATGTGAACCGGAATTAGCCCGTATGCGCCGTTGCTGCCATAAATTGTAGTCAACACATCAGAGATCGTCGCCTTTCCACCCTGGGTGCCCATAACCATAGACTTTTTGCCGGTCGATCCACTTATATTAAACACAGTAAAGCGAATGTTTGTATATGCAAGCAAGTATCCCAGTAATAGCGAAAGTGTCTTTGAGTACTCTCGCTTTATGTTCTTGACAAAGTTTTTCTGCCGCACAGGCATCCCATTGAAAAGCTCAGTTACGGTGACCGAAGTGCCCTTTTTCCCGGAAACCAGGGTCTTTTTGGATGCGATCTGGCCCATGGACCCATATTCAAGCTGAGTACCTCGGGGAAATGTAGATGCAGAGCAGGTGGTCACCTTGACTTTGGCGACAGCACACATTGAGCTCATGGCCTCACCTCGAAAACCAAGCGTTGACACGGAAGTGAGATCTTCGAAGTTTGAGAGTTTCGACGTGTGGTGCTTCAAGCAAAGCGTCTCAAAATCAGCCATATCGATTCCTCGACCATTATCGGAAACTTCCACAGAGGTAGACCCGTGGTTATTGAAAGTGATCTCGATTTTATCTGACCCAGCATCGATTGCATTATCGACCAACTCCTTCACTACTGAAGTGAGGTCTACGATGACCTGACCGGAAGTGATCCGAGAGACATCGGTAGCACTTATCGACACAATCGACATTTTTTTTTTTTCTCTTGAAATTTGCCAGATATAGCTTTTTTGATCCTTTTAGTTGGTTTCGTATTGTCAGTACGCGTCCGAATGAATAAGTACGCGTGAGGCTGACAGAATGTATGAAGAGAAGGTGCAGGCCGGTGAGATCTGGGGAAGAGCTCTTCGCTTTTGAAAGTGTGGGTGGGTTTTCTGATAAAGATCTTGAGCGTAGAAAGAAAAGAGTTTCGAAAGAATTTTAAGATGCTTGGAAAAGAAAATACGCAGAGTTATGTTAAATACCCGAACCCGAACAAAAATTACCCGGATTTTCCCCTTTGCATGCTTTTCTTTAATAACCACTACAATCGAAGACCAACCGTGTCTTCACAGCACAACCGCAAAACGCGAAGTGCACCTTCTGCATAATAGCTTTATTCCACGTTACTCGCATAGCACAGTTCTTCTTACGACAATTACGGATTCTGAAAGAAAACACAATACTTTACAAATGTCATTTCCTTCTTGAGTATTCTTGGTACAATTTTTTTTTTCCTTTAGATAATCTCCCTTGTTCCATTTGCTCTTTTGAATAATCCAGTTCCACCCAAACTATTGTCGGCTCAGCGATGGAACCAGTAACCATTGAGAACGTGCTCTTGCATCTACGAGACTTCTTGGTGTTATGGGTCACCCAGATTCTCTATCATAACCGCATATACCCCACGAATACCTTCGAGAGGCGAAAGTACCTTGATCTTATCGTGTTCCAGAGCCGTGTACCGGCACTAACAGATTTTCTCAAAAGCTTTGCTGATGAAATGATTTCTGTACTCGTCACCAAATCCGGGGGAGGAAAAGTCCACGATATCATCGTGCTTATCTATAACGAAGCCAACTTACGCATCACCAGGAGATACATCGTAAACTTTAGCCAGTTTGTAGGTTTACGTGATCAGGTGGTGTCACTCGACTTCTTGACCAAAACAAGCGAACTCCAGCTGGCTCGCGTTGACTTACCTGAGATGACATGGACTAACATCTACACCTACCTACGGAGCATGATTTTCTTCCACATCGAGGAGCTCAAGCGAACGCAGGACCCCGAGGAAAACAATCTTTTCTTTAAACTTCTTCTTAATGTGGACGATGCAGCCAATCTCTCTTCAGAAAATGCCAAGTGGGTCAAATTGACTTCTGAAGAGAATCAAAAGAAGATTAAGCTTGTATCGTTGGGAGAAGTTTCAGTAGGGTTTCTTTGTTTTGATCTACATAACGAGTATATTCTATAAGTAACTACGCGAAAGTGATATTTCGTGGTATCATAATAGAATGCATTAATGTAACTTATTGTTGAGACCCATGAACCCCTTCAAGTTCTCGTACATGAAGTAACTTATAGACACAGCTGGGGCAACTTTGGCCAAATTCGGTACCAAACCCTTGAACAATCCAGGAAATCCCTCGCGTTCAATGGTTTTCATCAACACATCTCTAAAGCCATCATATCTATATGGGTGTGCATAAGTACCCTGTGCCTGCAATCTTGTCCGCAAGAGATTAATCGGATAAACCACCGTGGCACCAAAAGTTCCCGAAAGGGCGCCCATACTCAAAATTAAATAGTTTGGAAGTTTCACTTCATCTTCAGGGATTCTCATTTGCTTGGCTTGTCTTTTCACAAGGAAAGTTTTGATGGAACTGAAGGTTCCTAAATCTAACGCTGCATATGGAAAAATTCCACTCGTTCCGACAAGAATACCTCTATAGAATACTCGGAGGCCACCTTCTTTGTACATGTTTTTGGCAGTTTTGAATAATAAGTCGTTTCCCCTAACCAGAGAATCAAGATTTGAACACTGCAAACGGAATTTAAGAGTGTCGATGGGGTATACTGCAAACTGAGACACAACACCACCAATACCACCTGCTAAATAGGTGGAGACCCGCGATAGCTTGGACGTATCATCAACACCCTCTATCCTTGACAAGAATCTCTTCGTAGCTTCGAAAGAACCAAATTTCATCGCAGATTCTGGAAAAACTTTAATGACATTTAGACCATTACCAACATAGAACGCTCTAAACCCACCTTGCTTCCAAATAGTCCTAGCTGCCTGGATAATTGGAGATCGAATTGTTCTCTTATGTGGGGCATCTGGTCCACTCCTCGAGCTTTCGAGTTGAGCCTGAGCCAAAGCCTTTCTTGCCTCCTCAATAACATGTCTAGATGCACCGGAGGACACTTCTTTTTCAATCTGCATTTTCGAGCGCAAAACAGTCGATGACAAATCAGTTCTTGCAATCAAAAAAACCTTAATTCTATCAAAAGGCGCTGTACATGTACGTGAAACCACGCCTGAAAGGCCTCCAGCAAGAAAAAACCCAAACCCACTAATAAATTGATTGATTAATGTCACATCACCATCAGATGATAGGTCTAATTCTTCAGCAATAAAGGTAAAAACAGTCGCGATACGTGATCCATGTAAACGAGGCATTAACACTAAAAACTCTCTGAACTCATCGTACGTGATGTAGCCATGGTTATGGGAGTCGATTTGCTGGAAGATATGATCCACAATGTGTCTAGAAGGACTCATATTCAAAGTTTGTTTTAGATAGCGGATGAAATCGGCCTTTGTGAGTTTGCCATCATTATCCTGATCGATTTTATTGAAGCCCTTTAGAATTTGATCATCTGTGGTCGTGAGATAAAGCTTGAAATCATTGAAATCAATCACTTTATCCTTGTTGGAATCAAAAGATTGGAAAACCTGCTCGAGCAAATCCGGGTTAGTTGCAACAGGGTGGTTGAGTGATTTGATGGCTCGCTTAAAATCTTGAAATGTGATTTCACCGTTATTCTCGATATCTAGTTGCTCAAATAATTCGAGGTACTCGTCCTCCTTTTTCGGCAGGTCAGACATAATGCAAATAGAGTTGACACGGCGGTGTTCAACAAGTATTCAACAAAAAAAATGAACAGTAGAAAATGGATCAGCAAAAAGAAGAAATGAATATGCTGGATGCAGTTGGTTTTCCGAGGCCTGCTGATTAAAGAATCCTGCTGCGATGGAAAAGTGAGAAAATTCAGGGTATGCCAGGATGTCGCACTTGGTTCAGAATTTTATGCTTCTGGTTTTCACGTTTGACGCGTTGGAATATGAAGTGAATGTAATGATGCCTGTTTTGTTGTCTGCTTCCTCGTGGCAATTTGTTGGGTGTTTTTTTTGGATATGAGAATGAGAAGTTAGCGAGCCATGCGTGGTTCTCATTGCTCGAGAGCCGTGTAGTCACGTGCAACATACGTACTGCAGTTTCCCCAAATATTTCTTGGGGATTCCGTTTTGTCCAATAGAAGAACCCGGGATCATCGATTAAATAATGACATGTTATCTGATAAATTATTTTTCCTTCTGTTGCCTCTTTTTTGACGCATCTTTGTAATTTGGGAAAACACTTCACTAAATCGGAACTAGAGCGTCCATGGCTCAAATGTCTAGTGCTCACTAAGTCATCTGACTCGTGTGCTCATTCGCTTACCTTGTGCGCGTGCATATTTTGCACCCAAACAGTATAAAACACACTAGGAAAGACTATGTGATAAGTATGGTCAAGACAAAAAAAAAAGGCTCTAAAATACCACAGTATTCGCTTTCAGAATAAATTCGAAAAAATGATTAGCTTCGGTCCTCCCTCATTAGACTAAGATGAAAATGTCCTCAGTGATATCGCCAAGCAATTCTTTGATATTCAAAATGATTTTGTCTAGTTCTTTGGTGATAGTCGAGGTCACTAAAATGTAAGAATAGAGCAACACGTAGTCTTCGTTCTTCAAATCGACGCGATCAAAGATACTTTTGGACCTAAATTCACTGAGTTTAAGTAGCATTCGGTCTTTTGCGTGCTCTGTAGATGCTGGTTTAGTTGGCAATGGAAATCCTAGAGCCAATGCACTTGCGACCATGTAAAATATCAAAAATATGCGGTGCTCAAGTTCCTCACGTTCACTGGAAACATACTTTAGAACAACTTCTTCATTTGGAAGAAGATTATGATCGACTTCTACCATCAACTGCAAATTCAGGAAAGCATCTAAGATTGCCGACGTGCCCCGTAGAAGCTTCTCGTATGTTTCCTTTGGGAATCTTCCTTTGAGACGAAACTCAATGGGAGCTTGTTTTAATAGCGTCTGACATTCAAGAAGTAGATCTCTTGTACCCTTAAAATCTTTGAGTCCGACTAGAGTCATACCTTCGGGCGATTCTTGGTAATCCATTGGGTCGCTATTCCAAATAACACCCATTCTGAGCCACAAAATGGTTAGTCCAGACTTCAACCGGGCACGAGCCGGATTGGGAAGGAAGAAATTGGCAAATATAACAGCCCATACAATTCCTATGGACACTGCAATAAATCTGTGCACTGCAATTTGGCCCACGATTGGCCGATCACCTCCTTCATTTCCATCCTCAGAATCTTTCTGAGACATGCTGTACGAATAAAGGGCAGTCAAATTGTAAGCTAAGAGAATAAACCGACCGTATGCATTATTGCGCTTCCAGTAAATGATGATGTAGAAGCAAGGGAGCGAAAGAAGGAACCCGACGGTTGCCAAGACAATTTCATTCGCGTCAGAAAGTTGCCAGACCAAATACGCTAGAAGTGCACCCAAAAAAGTTCCTATGAATCTCCATTTCGCAGTCATACTAGTACCACCTAAAGACTTGTTCATCATGATACAATATATCACCAAAGTCCATTCCAACCTGAAGTTCACGAAAGCCTTTTGAGTTTGAGGTAAGAAGGCAAAAATCGAAATACAGAAGGCTCCTACCCCCACCCTAAGACCGAACTGGACATCGGTTCTTCTAAAGAGACTAAAAGCTCTCCAAAGGCGAAGTCTGAATTCATCAATACGCGTGTGCCATGTTTGAGACTCGACGGAATCATCAGCCTGATTCGAATCCACAACTTTGAGCTGAGATTTGAGCTCTCGGAGAGCATCAACAAATTGAGCGTCAAGAAGGTTCAGTTTCTTATGTGAGGTTTTTGGGTCCTTATTTTTCCAGAACCTAGCCCATTTCCAGGACTTAGGGTAAGTTTTGGCCACAACCTCGAACTTTTCAGTCAACTGTAAGAAGTGGATAAGCTGCTTTCCGTACAAGGCAAGTAAACTGGAAAAGTTTCCGCAACAAGCAGTCACTTCTTCTTGGTCGGTCTTGGATTGAAAATCATTAGACTTGAAGATTTTCTGAGAGTATAATTTCTCGAAAGAGCTAACTTGTTTTTCTTCGTATAGTTCAATTGCTTTCTTCAATGATAACTGGAAGTTGGTTGATTTCACGAATAAGCTTTGTTCCATATCTCCCATGAGCTTCTTTTCGAAAGGGACAGCACTCAAGACTTCCTTGATTGTGAATGCAAAAGACTTAATGGATGGAGCTAGATAATAGACGAATAGGTCAAAAAGCTGTGTAGAGTATACAGCGCTATATTCCAAATCATTCGTCTGCAACCGATTGTTGTACAGTGTTGGGGATCCCATGTTTTCGACAGAGTTAGAGAGAGGTAGAACTTGTGAGTCTAAGCTGGACAAACTTGCAACGGAGTCCTGGTCTCCCGTGGACGAGGCGGTGTCCATGAACAATTGCCATCTCATTTCACAAGAAGATTTGAGTGCATGTAAATGTTCCATCAAAGAATTTGTTGCATCGACTATTTCGCAGTAAGAGTCGTATTCGGCCTCTTTTCCGAGTAAGTACAACTCATACTTGGCCTCCTCAAGGTTTTTAGTAAGCTCGTTTGAGTATTTCCGGAGCAAAACGAACACCTCGAGATCTTTTGGTGTGATCCTCTCGCCATTGATGAACCGATGGGTCACCACAGAAACAAGAGATGACATTACATTGAAAGAATCATTAAGAGATGCCCGCAACAAGTTAACTGCACTCTTCGGCCATAGAAGATAACAAATGACCACCGAAATCATCGAACCCACAAGGGATACTTGGGAGGTGGAAATAAGTCGAACCATGGGGATCGCGCTCGAATTTAAAGAGCCTTCTTTCACGATACATGTGACAAGCGAGATAGATGCCAACGAGCATGCGGTGTTAAATGTTTCCTTGTTAACTTTTTGCTTCATGAACGCGATGGCCCCAAGACCAACTGACGATGTGATGAGATCGATTGCATATGACACCTCATCCTGACCCACGTTGAAGAAGTGACTCAGCACGGATCTACATGAGAGAGAAAGAAAGAAAGTAAACAGAAGTGATATCAACACAAAGAGAAACAGTTGGTGCATAGAGCCCTTCGTTCGTGCGGGATGGAAATATACCGACGCGGTGGCAGCCACATGTTTAGAGTCTGTGTTACCCAAAAGCGCGCTAAAAGGCGAGTAATATACGCCCAAAGAGGCAATAAGGTACGCTATGCCACACTTGAGTACATTCTGGAAACGTTCGTCCTTTAGCTGCTGCCATAGTTGGCCTGGAAGCATGTACATGCAATGGAGAAGCCTTGTGCGTCGTGAAATGGCCGCAGAATCGGTTCTTGAGGAGTCCAGGTGATCGGAATCATTTATGGTGTCATCGTGGAAGCTTTCGAACTCTGCGTTAAAGAACAGGTCGGATCTGTGCACTTTTTTCCCCGTTTCTGGAAGAATCACTGAGCTCAGCTTGGCCAAGTGCCGCACGAGTTTCCTAGATGGGGGTGTCCCCAAAAGAAACAGCGTTTCAGAAACATTCTCCTGGGTGTTTGTGCGATTTTTGGAGGGTAACAGATTTTTGAGTGCATATTCAGGCACACGTTTAGGAAGATTTTTGTTCCCCATGAGGAATTCTTGATTATCACTGAGCACTATGTTGGTAAAGAATGTATTTTTCACCGAACGGTTGGGTCTTGTGACATGCGGCTGGGGGCGAGATAAGGGCACGTGACCGGCACCGATAGAGAAGGGATGCAGGGTCTGAACGATGAGGTAACCACGCCAGTAGTTTCGATAATTAGAATTGAGGGTGAAATAATTATGAGCCAAAGCATTATTTTGATCTACTACTGTGGAGGGTGTTACAAATCTGGTATATTTGATCATTATTTTCATCTAGTTTTGAAGCTCTCGCTTCGTTTGGAGGCTTTGGCTTCTTTTCATTAAATACATTGTCGGGCGCGCACTCTATGTTCCTTGTGCGACCATCATATGCGGTGCCAGATTGAGCCTGAAGAAGTGGGGTGCAGCCAGTTTGGCTCTATTATTAAGGGGCATCATCTTCGCGTGTCGTAGTCATTATTGGGGTTAATTTTGTTTCGTAGGGGGCGTGATTTCATTCATTTGCGCTAGCATCTGCGTTTGTGTTTGCGTTTGCGTTCGCTTTCATTTCTCTTGGTTTACTCGTTTTTGACCTCGTCGCCATACCCAATAATGTCCTTGAACATCTGGGCACATGGCACTGAAGCCTCAAGCTTGGAGCACAACAAAAATACACCACTGAGCTTTCTGTGGAGAGAGTATGTTTCTTCAGGAGGAGGCGCCAATCTCTCGTTTAACATCAACCCGATGTTATCTCTGACTCTGTCGGTAATGGTTTGTTTCTTGAAGTTAAAGAGCTTACCTTCTTCTCTAGGAACAAAAGCTTCACCGAGTACCATGACGGAGTCAACGTGTGCTTTGACCATCAGTGGAGACTCAAGTCCGGTCAAGTATCCAAGCTTCACGGAATACTTTTCCACTGCTTTTCTGTCACCTCTGACAGCACCACGCAAAACTTCGACATAGTCATCAACAAACTCATCCTTGTACTCACGTGCAGCACCAAAATCAAGAAGTTCAATTTTCTTGGTCTCGTCGTTGTACAAGAAGTTGGCCCAGTTAGGGTCTGTCTGCATGAACTTGAATTGCTTAAGCTCCTTGAGGCAAAGACGCATGATGTTTGTGGCGATCCAATTTCTTGTTTCTTGACACCAGTCACCCTTGACAATTTCAGTACCTCTCATCTTTTCCATAGTCAACACATGCTCACCACACATGCTGTGAATCACACGAGGAACCTCAAAGTTAGGCTCGTCTTTTAACAATTCTCTGAATCTAATCAAGTTCTGGGCTTCACGGAGGTAATCACATTCCCATTTCAATTCCACACGGGCATTGGCAATGGATTTATCCAAGAATAAACCTGGAGGCAAGATGGACAGCGCAGTCAAGATCAAGAGCAAGTTGTTCAAATCGGAGTCGATGGAGTCAGCAACACCAGGATATTGAACTTTCACCACGACTTGCGTCAAATCCTCCGTCACGGCGTCGTGGACTTGTCCGATGGAGGCTGCGGCAAAAGGCACATCCTGGAAAGAGGCAAAATGTCTCTTTCTCCATTCCAGACCGAGTTCCTTGTTCATTACGCGCTCAAGTTGAGCGGGTGGCATGTAATGGGCCAGGTTCTGCACGCGTAAGAGAACTTGTTGGATTTCTGCAGGAAGAATAGAAGAATCTTGAAGAGATAACATCTGACCCAACTTCAATGCAGCTCCACGCATTTGCGAGAACTTCTTTGCCATTCTCTCGATATTGGCAGGACTCAAAAAGAGAGACTTGATGGACAAAGAGTCCTTGTTTCCCAGAGCATAGTGCTTAATACCGTTAGAAGCAGCACTCAACCCCATTCCGGCAGCTAATGTTCCGTAATGAAAGATTCTGGCCAATCTGGTAGCAGGCACCTCACTTTGAGACATCTCGAAGGTAGGTTTGATCTTTGATCCAACGACCCGTGGTTTCTTGGCGAGCTTTTTGCGCCTGATCTGGTTGTCAAGGTAAATGGTCGACTTTGTCGAGTAGTGTCTTCTCTGTTGGGCTCCAAAAGCTGAGTTGGTAGAGGGTTGATTGAATGTAGCCGGAAACCCGGTTCTTGCGTGTTCCGAGGTTTTGCGTAACCCTTGCCACATTTCGCCGTGGCTATCCAAAGCAGCAGTTTGTGCTTTAACAAAAGACAGATCGTACCATGAAAGAATATCTTTTCTCAAGACAGATACAGACGAACCAAGTACCCTGCCGGCAGAGGACGACACCATTGCTGTCTCGAACAAGGTCTTTCTGATGGACATTCCGGTAATGTGTGACTCAGATTAAATGAAGGTAGGGGTTCCGAGTGGTTGGAATAGCTGGAATGAAAAATCTGGAAAGGATTTTCTGTTCGTACTTATCTTCCTATTATTTCAACTATCAAGGTTAGAATGGGAGAAATAAGTGACACGGTTCGGGTAAAAGAAAAGAACAACACGGAGAAAAGAGAAGGCGGTGTGCAAAGGAGGAATTCTTTATTTGAATGCATGTGTGGCCAGGCAGAGGGCCCAGTAAAAATTCGCAGCTGGAGAAAAAAAAAAAAAAAAAAAAAACATCGCGCGCGCTGAGACGGGCAGCGTGGAAGCGGGGGACCGGGCCAGCTGAATTACATTTCGCCTTAACAACACTGTATAAGGTTTGCTTTGAAAGTATTCCGCCTCAAGTTACTCAGCCTTTGAAACGAAATTGGTGTTGTGAAACACAATTATGTTTTCAAGTATTAGGTGCAGAGTTGAGGCTGTGAACCGTGACTAGTATACCCTAAACAATGGAGCAAGTGTGAATGAAAAAGCGCCCTCCCGTCAAGGCTCGCAACCGTGGATCCGCCACTCGGTAAGTAAGCACCACCGGCCGCATATTGCTTCTCAGTGAGTCTTTCTGGACGGTTACGAGCGCGTGCTGTGGGGTATCGGTACACGCACCGAGGTACTCCGCCAGCCAGTAATATTCCACTAATGGGCCCGTGCTCGATTCACCCCGCCCCAAACTTTCGCACTCCCATGTTCCGCTTTGGTGTCCACCGCAACATAACCAGAGCCATAGTGCATGTGGCCAAGGTTATAGTCACACACGAACATCATTGGAAAAGGCTGTAAAATAGTCTATTTCTTTGTGACTGATATTGATGATACTTCCCTACCATTAATGAGGAATCTGAAAAAAAAATTGTCTCATTTGGTAATTGTGAATTTGTTGATACCCCGCTATGAGGCCTATATAGCAAGCGAGGTGCTGAAAATGTGCGACGTGGCCCACGGGCCCACGGGCCCACATGGCCTAATTTAAAATTGCAACCTTATGCGAGTACCCTATTAACAAAAAGCAAACAAGAAAACAATGAAACAATGAAACAGTGATGTGAAATATTGGAGTATTCTTAAAACCATTGCCTGATGAGATAATAATGGAGATTTAAAAAATGCATTCGCAATGCCTTCTGAAAAGGGTCGAAAATTATCTCACGCTAAAAATCAACAGAAAACGTGGCTTGTTTGAGAGCGTGTTCGGTCTCTTAAAATGATTCCCCGGCTTTTGCTATCTACTGGTGCAACCAAACGAGCCAATCCTTAAGTGTTCTTCACACCTACGGGAATGAAAATTGTCTCAAGAAGACCATAATCTCATGATAAGCTTACCCACGCAAATATATGAGAAGACTAGCATGCCATGGCGTGTCCTCTGGCTACCAACAGGCACGGAATAGTTACGAGTTTTGGCTGCGAAATGCAAATGATGGCCTTTCGGAATATCGCATGGGTCTGAATATCGCACCGGACGTGCGTGAGCAAAGCGAAGCATTGATGATGTGGAACAAAAATTAAATACATAATCTGCAAATACTGGCTTCTAAAGGATTCCGTGTCTTTACAGCCGTAACATTAAACAAATTTTGTATAATCTGTCTACGGGCACCTCCAATTCTCTTGGTCTTTGTACAGATCCACTTCCATGATAGGTTTCTAAAGAGGCCAAGTATTGCTGCATTTTCATCAGCTGCATTGCACAACCACAACATCACTTAGATGATAAACACTACATTTTGAAGTATTTATTAATTCTTTTACGTGAGCAACACGCGATAACCAACGCAAGATACTCTATCTTAAATCCTTATTAAAAAGCCTTCAGATTTCAATTTTACCTACTTGAAAAGTTCAGTGTTTTCTCTTTTGATGCGTCGCTCAAACGATCCATTTTGGTTACCAGCCACCCTGGTAGTCTTCATAGAAGGGCAATGCTACGATGGAAGTGTAAGGTGTCACACTTCACCCTCGATCTCTTCCCAGTCGTCTTTCTGTCTCAATTTTTTTTTTTTTTTTTTTTTTAATTATCATTTTGCATACTTTTATCCATTTCGGCAATGCTGTCTATTTCTTTAGCAGTATAATCCAGTATCATTCAGGCCCGAATGTCCGAACGCGTTTCAACATGAGCCACGGGTGTCCATTCATGAAATAGTTCCTCTCTTTTTTTTAAAGCTTGAATTTTTAATGACTTCCAATTAGTTTTATTCTTTTAAAAATTCTATTTTCCAAAAAAAAAAAAAAAAAAAACAACGACTAGTGAATTATGTCAAAGAGGGTGATCAATTGACTCCACTTAATCTACAGATGTCGCACAGGCCAGCTCGTGGGGTTCGCACACTATTTAAATGGTCAGGGATAAATTCTCCGATCTGAGTAGACAATTTTACACTCAAGAAACATCCCAATTGAAGAAGAACTTACACTAGAGCTGACTTTATACAAGAAATCTTAGTTTTAATATATACGATCTTGGTCTATATATTCAACAAGCTTTCCTCTCTTTTTCTCTTTTGGTTTTTTTTTCGCAATCCCAGTTTCGCCAAGGGCCTTCTCTCCACAGGACTACATGCAAACCAAAGCACCTCTGCGATGAGCATATCTTCCTTCCCATCTTTCGTACTCAAAAATACAGATACCAAAAGCAAAAAGCATGGGCAAGGAAGACAAGAAAAAGTTCAAGAAGCAAAAACTCATGGATTCTGCTGCTGAGATTGTTGCCGCGGAGGCCGAAGAATCTTATAACCAACACCATCATGAAGAAACCCCAGAGGCCTTGCAAACCCACGATAATGGCGAGTTCAGCGGCCTCACTAGATTCAAAACCACTGCAAAGGATGCACAGAAGTTGGAGAGCGGCAAATTGAATCCTTTCACCGGAAGGGAATTCACCCAAAAGTATGTGGATATCTTGCGTGTGAGAAGAGACTTGCCCGTTCACGCTCAAAGAGACGAGTTCTTGCGGATCTTCCAGTCGACGCAAATTATGGTTTTCGTTGGTGAAACGGGTTCCGGTAAAACCACCCAAATTCCTCAGTTTGTTCTCTACGATGACATGCCTCATTTAAACGGTACTCAGGTGGCGTGTACGCAGCCCAGAAGAGTTGCTGCCATGTCTGTGGCCAAGAGAGTGGCGGATGAAATGGACGTCGAATTGGGCGAGGAGGTTGGTTACTCGATTCGTTTCGAGAACAAAACTTCTGCAAAGACCATCCTTAAATATATGACCGATGGTATGTTGTTAAGAGAAGCCATGGAAGACCACAACTTGTCGAGATACTCGTGTATTATCTTGGATGAGGCACACGAAAGAACGCTTTCCACGGATATCCTTATGGGTCTACTCAAGCAAGTCACTTTGAGAAGACCTGACTTGAAGATCATTATTATGTCGGCTACTTTAGACGCAGAAAAATTCCAAAGTTACTTCAATGATGCTCCTTTGCTTGCCGTTCCCGGAAGAACGCACCCGGTCGAGATCTACTATACTCCAGAGTACCAAAAGGACTACTTGGATGCTGCAATCAGAACTGTTTTGCAGATCCACGCTACCGAGGATGAGGGTGACGTTCTTTTGTTCCTCACGGGTGAAGAAGAAATCGAGGAAGCGTGTCGTAAGATTCTGTTGGAGGGTGACGAGTTGATCAGAGAACAAGACTGTGGCCCAATTAAAGTTTATCCATTGTACGGATCCTTGCCACCTCACCAGCAGCAAAAGATTTTCGAGCCGGCTCCAGAAAACCACAAAGCGGGTGGCAGACCGGGTAGAAAGATCATTGTTTCCACCAACATTGCCGAAACCTCCTTGACTATCGATGGTATTGTGTATGTGGTGGACCCCGGCTTCTCCAAACAGAAGGTGTACAATCCAAGAATCAGAGTCGAATCATTGTTGGTGTCGCCAATCTCGAAGGCTTCTGCTCAACAGAGAGCTGGTAGAGCTGGTCGTACCCGTCCGGGTAAATGTTTCCGTCTTTATACGGAGGAGGCATTCAAGAAGGAGTTGATTGAACAGTCTTACCCCGAAATTTTGAGAAGTAACTTGGCATCGACTGTCCTTGAACTTAAAAAGCTCGGAATTGACGATTTGGTGCACTTCGACTTCATGGATCCTCCAGCTCCTGAGACTATGATGAGAGCACTTGAAGAGTTGAACTACTTACAGTGTCTCAGTGACGAGGGTGACTTAACACCACTTGGTCGCCTCGCGTCATTGTTTCCATTGGACCCCATGTTGGCAGTGATGCTAATTGGGTCTCCGGCATTTAAGTGCTCAGAAGAAATCTTATCCATAGTTGCTCTTTTATCTGTTCCCAATGTTTTCGTGAGGCCTGCCTCTGCGAGAAAGAGAGCCGACGAAATTAAAATGAGCTTTGCCCACCCCGATGGTGACCATTTGACGTTACTCAATGTTTATGAGGCATTCAACTCGGACGATGCCCACAACGTCGGTTTGCATCAATGGTGCCGCGACAACTTTTTGTCATACCGTTCGCTTCTCTCTGCTCGCAGTGTGCGTTCACAGTTGCGCCGTATTATGGAACGTCACGAGTTGGAGTTGGTCAGCACCGACTACAGCAGTCCAAAGTACTGGGATAATATCAGAAAAGCTTTGGCAGCAGGTTTCTTCATGCAAGTTGCCAAGAAAAAGAGTGGAAACAAGGGATTTTTGACCGTTAAAGATAACCAAGACGTGTTGATCCATCCGCTGACTGTTTTGTCTAAAGAAAACGAGTGGGTCATTTACAACGAATTTGTTTTGACCTCCAAGAACTACATCCGTACAGTGACCAATGTCAGGCCCGAGTGGTTAGTCGAGTTGGCCCCTAAGTACTACAATTTGGATCATTTTGCCAAGGGCGATGTCAAGCTTTCTTTGGAAAGAATCATCTCGCGCGTGGACACGATGAAGAAAGTTTCTAAATAGAAAAGATGTTGAATCACTAGGGAAGGATGTTTCTGGTTGACAGTTGGTGGACTCAGAAAATACCACGTGCGACATGCCTGGTGGCCCCTCCATGGGTTAACTTGGTAAATACATAAAACACACAAGTAAATAAAACAAGTAAAGTATATGAGAATGTACTTTGAGATCTTGAGATTTTGAAAAAAGGAAATTATAAATATAAATATACATATATCACCATCATGTACGAAACCCACAGGTGTGTCTATAATACAGAAACCGTGTTTGGCGACAGAGGCGTGCCGCACCGAGCCTAGCATCAGATCTCGTCAGATATGCGAGTTCCACGTTACAGCGAAGATGCGCCATATATATAACGTATCACAAGACGAAACCAGACGGAAAGAAAAAAAAAATAGTATATGCAAGCAGCTTTGGCCTAAAAAGCTATGAGGTATATATGTCCCAAATTAATTCAACAATAAAAAGATTTGATTCGCAATAAATACTCAAGAACATTTTCCCCTCGGTTACGTGCTTTTCGTTCCTTCCCATTTTGGTTCCTTCCCATTTTGGTTCCTTCCCATTTTGATGCTTTTTCTTGCGTAAAGCCGCGCGACAAGCCAAGCACGGCCACCGCGTTTCTCTGCTGTAGACACACAACTGCAGATTCACGGACAATCAGCCCGTTTCAGGAAGAGTTATTGGCCCGCAACACATGCTGTGCCCGTTTGGTGCCTGTCTGGCCCTGGAGGTCAAGAACGAAAACAGGGGTAACGATTTAACCGAGAAAAACAAAAAAAAATGGTGCAAAAACTCACAACCATTAACTTTCGGCAACTTATAATTTTCTATTGTCCTTTACTCGTGTCTTCCTGAATGTCGTTTTTGTTCTCCTTTTGGCTATCCTAACGTCATTGTTTGATTCGACACCTGTGTTCTGTTGGTCTGTTTTCTGAGATCCAGACGCGGCCACGAATATGGAAATTGGCACACGCTCGCTAACACTGCATGGGCCCAGATTGAATTCCTCCACCGCGGCGGTATTACTGCCACTGCATGCCTCACGCCTCACCTTCCTGTCGCACGCCCTATCTCTCGCTCTCGCTCATCCAACCCACTCTACACATCCCTCTTTTGTCAGTCTTCATTAAATTACACAAACAAAATGGGTGCTTTGGTGGTATGTATTGCTTTGGTCTGGTGTTCCTGCTAGATGAAGGCTCTTTTGTGGGTGAATTTTTCGCAGATTCCTTTTTTGCGCCTTTTCTCTTTTGCCTCTTAATGGAGTGGTTCCCCCAGTATACTAACAAGTAGTCACGTTTGTTCAAGAACAGAGAGATGAGAATCTTGATGTTGGGTCTTGATAATGCCGGTAAGACCACCATTCTTTACAAGTTGAAGCTTGGCAAAACTTCAAAGACCGTTCCCACCGTAGGTTTCAACGTGGAGACTGTCAAACATAGAAACGTGTCATTTGCCGTGTGGGACTGTGGTGGACAAGAGAGAATCCGTCCGTTGTGGAGACATTATTTCACCGGCACAAATGCCCTCATTTATGTGGTGGACTCGTCGGATTTGGACCGTTTGGACGAGTCAAGAAAAGAGTTGATGCGTGTGATCAACGATAAGGAGTTGGCCAACTGTTTGTTGATTGTGTTGGCCAATAAACAAGACGTTCCCGGGGCCATCAAACCCAAGGACTTGATTGAGCGGTTCGAAATGAGCACGCTCAGTCTGCAGCACACGTGGTCGGTAATCCCCACCATTGCCATTGACGGAACCGGCCTTGGCGAGACGTTGAACTGGATTTCCAGCCACTCCAAGGGAAATTAAGTTTATTCCTCTGTTATACAAGATGGACAACACGAGGGAAGCGTGGTCTTTTCTCGTACTGGATATGAGGCAATATGCTCGTTCTCGCGCTCGTCCTCTTGCACCTCTTTCACTCATTTGTATTAGTTTTAGCTACTGTGCTATAGTCCGCTCATTTCAACCGTTACTCGAAAAAAATCAAATTAGTTGTTTCAATTTACAACTTTACAACTATGCTGTAGCCTTCTACCATGTCAAACATGGACGTTCGACAATACTGTACAAACTTTTTGATCTTCTTTTCTATACTATATGATACACGGAAGAAACTATACTTCACTTTCTGCAAGGGTAATCTAGTGGTGGATATAGGGGTAACATTAAACAGGGCCAATTGACAGAGCTAATTAGTTTTGGCCACCCACACAGAGATGTCACCATTCTGCTCGCCGAAGTATGCCTTATCGGCCATGCTAGTAAAGAGTCCGGTATCGACAACGCCACACAAGCTCTTGATCTTATTGTGCAAGGCTTGTGGGTCGGCAATAGCACCGAAATCAGCATCAATCAAGAAGTTGTTGTTATCGGTGATGACGGGACCAGCCTTGGCCTTTCCTCCTTGTCTCAAGTCGATGTTCTTAGCACCCAAGTTCTTCAAGTCGAGGGTAATTTTGGCGTAGGCGTTTGGCACAATCTCGATCGGCACACCCTGGGTCCACTCGGTACCTAATGCCTTGGACTTTTTTCTGAAGTCGGCAACAATAATAAACTTGGCGGAGGCCTCGGCCACCAACTTTTCTTGGAGAAGACAAGCTCCTCCACCCTTGATAAGGTTGAGTTTGTCATCGCACTCGTCTGCTCCGTCAAATGCAATGTCAAGCGTAGGGAATTGCTCGATGGTTCCCACATGAAGTCCGTGGTCAAGAATCAACTGCCTCAGCTGGAATCCGGTGGGGATACACACGAAATCATCCTTGTTGGGGAGCTGACTCAAGCGTTCGGCGACATACACCACTGTACTACCGGAGCCAATACCCACCACCTTGGCATCTTTTGGGAGGTTCTCGTCGACGGCCTTGAAAGCAGCGGCCATCTTGGCGGTTTCAATTGGAGACGACATTTTTGCAAGTTTTGTGACTAGATTTCTCGTGGTAATTTGAGGTATCGAGTGTTGAAAGATGCTCTTGAGCATTCTGTGGGGCACCATTTGGTGGGCCCATCGGGCCTTTAATGCCTATCTCCCGCATCGGTCTGTTCCGCGTGCAGGTGTGCGAGTGCCGGGGCCTGAGTAATTGGGTCTGGGCGATCAGCTATTGCTGTCTCTCGTAAGCAGCATCTTCGCATGACCAGAGAACAGAGCAACAGTAATTTGAGAACGGCTGGGTTAATTAATATTCATGATATCCTCGGGAATTGAACCATTTGGGGAGGGAGAGAAGTATTTTGATTCTTGCTATTGGGGCTCTTTCAGTCTTTTTTTTTTTTTTTTTTTTTTTTTTTTTTTTTTTTTTTTTTTTTTTTTCCTT
>JAJMHT010000016.1:0-35989 GCA_030583145.1 Metschnikowia vanudenii | reverse complement strand
AGACGGCTATGTATTTATAGATAATCTTTTTGAAAATGATTCTGACTTATTACTTTTCACGTGTGACTTCTCTTTTATATATTGATGATCATCTAAAGTCATATTGAGATGAAAATCATATGTAAAAGTTTAAGTTAATTTATTGGTATGCATTTGAAGGGAGCACCGAAAAGAAAAAAACTTGCGACTGACAAATCCAACGGGGTTGGTGAACGCCGCTGTCAAGTTCGCGATTTATGCCTTCAATGAACACACGTATTTTAGTAACCTTCCAATTTTATTTCCTCAAAAGCAGAATACCCTATTTTTTGCAAGGCAAATGTAATATGTTATGTCTTAAACTGGTGAAAATTTCTTTGACGGAGATGTTAGCCGTTGTTATGAAGGAGGACCCGATACGGATGGGTCCTCACTTTAGGCCGCGACCCTAATAAATCCGCATGGCAGGTGAATGTTCAAAATTGTGACCGGTAACGAAAAAGAATCAGCGCAATAAAGTGTGTTTTTGGTTTTATTTTCGAGAATGAGACTGCCAAGATTTAAAATACTCCCAAGCTTTCAAATATTTCTAAGCTTTCAAATATTTCCAAAGTTTTTAAATATTCCCAAACTTTCTCTGTATTCAATCTCAAAAAATAGGAGTCTCGCATTATGATGTTCGTTGTAGCCATATTGTTTGAATGCCCTCAAACTCAACATAATATGGCCACCATTCAAGTCATAAGAGGAAAAAATACCCAACAAATGGTTGAGTTACTTGTATAACATTTTCTGTTTTAGGTTCTTTATTTTAATTTTAATGCTCGTTTGTTAAAAGACGATTACACGTGAAATGTGCAAAGCCGGTGTTTACTTATTAGAACTTTTCCTTTCAAATTGGCAGTACCAGTCCCAATGAATGTCTCAACAGGAACACGAGTATTCTACGCACGAATACAATCCAATTCAACCCATGCCCATCATCTAACCTTCGAGAACAAAAACAATTACTAACTAGTTTAGAGCTTATTTTCCTATCAATTTAAATTTCCCTTCTACCCTTTTGAATTTAATATTTGTTCATCTGAGAGGTTTTATGCAACCTATAACAGTGTTGTTGAATTTTGCCTGTGGACTTGCCCTATTCTTACCGTGCACCTAATCCGGGAACCGGGACCACATCCTCAGTGGGGAAAATAACAGTCACATTTAGTCACGTGCACCTCTCGCTCAATCCACCAGGCCCATTATGTGCCCGTCTTATGTGCACCCGACGAGCAGACTTGGGCTGTTATACACACACCACCAAAGACGATCAAAAAAACACCCGCACATATCGACACATAGCTGAAAAACCAAAAAAAAAAAAAAAAAAAAGGACCTTTGGGTGCGCGTTCTGTACAGGCACCACGGTAATTTTTTGCACTCGCACCTTATGGAAAAAAAAAACCCTCCTAAAAATTTTCCTCCTTCACATTCATCGACAACACAGTTAACCATGTCTGCTGCCAACAAGATCTTGTCTGAAAACCCAACTGAATTGGAGTTGCAAGTTGCCCAAGCTTTCTTCGACTTGGAGGCTCAAACCGACTTGAAGGCTGAGTTGAGACCTTTGCAATTCAAGTCCATCAAGGAATTCGATGTTGCTGGTGGTAAGAAGGCTTTGGCCATCTTCGTCCCAGTCCCATCTGTCGCCGGTTACAGAAAGGTCCAAACCAGATTGACCAGAGAGTTGGAGAAGAAGTTCCCAGACAGACACGTTGTCTTCTTGGCTGAGAGAAGAATCTTGCCAAAGCCAGCCAGAAAGTCTAAGAAGCTCCAAAAGAGACCTAGATCCAGAACCTTGTCTGCTGTCCACGACAAGATCTTGGAGGACTTGGTCTTCCCAACCGAGATTGTCGGTAAGAGAGTCAGATACTTGGTCGGTGGTGCCAAGATCCAAAAGGTGTTGTTGGACTCCAAGGACTCCTCCGCTGTCGACTACAAGTTGGACTCTTTCTCCCAATTGTACAACAAGATGACCGGTAAGCAAGTTGTTTTCGAGATCCCAGGTGAGTACTAAGCGTCCTGCTCTTCCATAGAGGCTTCTCATTCTCAATCAACCTTTCCAAACCCCCTGTGTTTTTAGTGTAGTGGGGCCGTGGTTTTTGGACTACTCCTCCCGTCATATGCTTCTAGCGAATCTTTTGACAAATACTTAATATTTGGTATTTATCTTATAAATAACTCATGATCAATTTTCATCTTGTAGAGTTGCAAAGCTGGCGTATCTATAATTTCGCGTTATATTTTTATCAGATCTTCTTTACGTATGCTGTGGGGAACAAACCCGTTTGACCATTGATCTCTCCCTCACTCCAACCGCTCCCATCGGTGTCATCTTGCACTAACACAATTCTATCGCCGGCCCTCAAACTCAATTCGTTTTCCTCGTCCGCATTGTAATCATAGAGTGCTTCCACGTACTGCACCCTTTTGGCACCCCGCTTTGGTGCGACAGAAGGACCTGTTTTCCGGGAACTATCCTCACTTATGGTAATTTGTAAGTAACTTGTAGGTACAAGTCCAGTGTTTCCTGAAGAACTCCTGACCAAAGTCCAGCCCAGGCCATCATCCTCCTCTAAAACTGCAAGTTCCTCTCCCTGGCTAACAGTCAACTCGTCATCACCCGATGCATCATATGCATATGATGCAACCGCCGAAGAGTATCCCAGTGCTGCTTGCGAAGACACGCTCTTGTTTCTTCTCAAACTAAAAATTCCACCCAACTTTGTCCCGTTGGAGTGGCTGGTGATGTTGCTTGTCACTGTGTGAATCGACTGTGCATCATGGCTCACTGGTTCAGGGGCAACAGAGGCTCTGTGGCTCTTGAAAATTCCGAACCTTGATTTCTTCTCCTTCTTGACCTCCACATACGAGAGGTCTTTATCGCCAGCAAAATTCTGGATGATTTCTATCTCAACCTCACTTTTGACTCTTCCAGAATCTTCTTTCATAAACTTCTGTAAAAGAAGCAAGGCGTTGTCTAGTTTCGCATCAAACTTGAGCGTGTGTGTATCTTCACTGGCTTTCCGTTGTTGTGCCACCTCCTCTAGTTTCTCCTTCGCCAAGAGGGTTGATTCCTTGGAAACCTTATACGCACTCAAACTGACATTCAACCTCCGTTTCAACTCTGTAAGTTCGGGTTCTTTGACCACAAGGGATTCGTCGTCATGCCAGAAGTCGCAAGGGATGAAGTAGAAGTCTTGTGGTTCTCTCCAAGCAACTACGTTATGCTTTATGAACATTGCCGTGTCCAACTTAGGATTATTCTCCTCGACAGTGACGTCGATCTCATGTAGTAGCTCCTTGACCTTATCGTTTGAGTTTCTTTCGATGATCGAGGCATTCTTTAATAACTTGTTAAGGATCCCCACCCTGGATTCATTTAAATCTTGGAAATAATCTAGCAATTCGGGCAAATCTTGGAAGTAGTATTTGTCCTTGAGTCGATTGGCAATACTCAATTTGATCAAGTAATTGTTCTTTCCGTTATTCATCTCAATCTTCTTCTCCTCGAGCTTAGCCATGACCTTTTCACTAGAAGATTTCTCGGTTTTTTGACGAGCGTGCTCTGTATTCTGACATAAACTGTCATATTGCTTTTTTGCCTTGGCAACGTCGTCCTCCAACGCAGTTTTTTCCAGAGTCAAGAAATCGTTGATAGCACTAACATGACGAGCGATTTTGTTCAGTTTTACCTGCAACTTATGCAAATTGTCGCAGACTTTTACTTGCAATTCAGTGCCGAAATTATCTCTCTCACGTGCAATCGCCTCTGTTTGAGATAAAACCTCGTTCCACAACACCACTGAGGCACTTTCTAAAGAGCCTGGTGTGATTTGCGGCTCATCTCCCACTGACAACCCGGAGGAGTTTTTCGCTTTTTTGTCAAAATGTCTCTTACATAAATCCTGAAGCTTGGTGGAGTACTCTTTCTCCAATAACGCTCTTTCCCGGTAGAAGCCTTCCAAATCGTCGAGCCAATTGATTCCGTTTGTGATCCACTTTTCCGTGATCTTGTACGAGTCTTTGAGCTCGTTACCTATGGATAAATCTTCTAGCGACATATTTCCAAAATATCCAACCGCCAATTCTCTTTTTTTCCGGGGCAAAATCTGGCGAATTCCCGGCTTGTATGTTTCCACCAACAATTACGATAATGTAATAGGAGCTGCTCATGTGTGCGCGGGGCGGTGCCGCAGATCGTCTATCTACAGGATTGCGACCATTGCTTCGGGGACACAAGTTATGGCACAGCCACCCAAGCACAAGAATAATACAAACGGAAATACACCTCAGTGTATATTCAACTATATGGGTGAAAGGGGAAGAGTATTTGGTCTTTGCTTTTGAGAGTGTTTGTTGCGATTTTGAGGTTTTCGTTTGATTCGTAAATTTAACAAAAATGATCAATGTAGATCACTTCTCAGTGAGTGTTGGAGATGATGCGTAATTTATGAGACAAATCTTTCAATTAAATTTGAGGATCTCTAAAAAGGGAATTCTGGTAAAATGAAGGATTTTTAACTACTGTAGTATGAAATTTTTCTGTAAACGAGAAAGGAGAAAATTTAATATCAAATCTTTAGTTTATGACCCAAGATGTCTGGTACGTTTCCTCACTCAAAGGGAACTTATATGGGGCATCTTGGGCTTGGGCTCCCAGAAAAATCAAGAAGATCAAAGAAGAATTTCCTACAGCTTAATGGGTCTTTGTGTTTCTTCAATATTACTATAGTTGTGCAACCCCTTCTTGAATGTTTATACAATGATATCGGGAGTCATATTTGTATGACAACGTTTCAATACGTCCATGTAAACCGTCTAAAGCTGATTAAGCTGGCATGGGTTCGTTGCAGTTGTTGTTCTTTTCAATAGTGTGAGTTGATCGTAGTTTTTCTTTGCGTTTTTTTTTTTTTCCTTGAAAGCTCCTAAAGGTCTCAGAGTCGATTATTTTAAAAAACCAAAATTTAACCGGTCTTGGTTGAAGGACCCAGAAATTATTTTAAAAAGTTCGTGTTCTCCCCAATAAACATAGGATAAGGTGCCACATAAAAATAATCCTTACAGTATTTTTTGCAAGCAGAGAGTGAAAAAATATTTTCGAATGAATTTGATTTTGATATTTCGAAAATTCCTTTTATTTTGATATTATTTGCACACATATTACTTTTGCTTCGAATTGGCCGGCGATACCCAAACTCTTGAGCTGATATTCGCACTATTGTCTTTGTATTGCTTCCTGAGGTGTTGAGAATATAAAATCACCCCCAAGGGCAACTTACAACATATGAAACAGCACCCAAAGACAATGAAAGCACGTGCAATTTTGCAAATTAGACAGCCACCCATTCATGCAGAAATGTGGACAAAATCTCTGCAAGGATAATTCACAACCAAGTCACCTTCTATCAACACTACCGGCTACACAGAAGAGACTTTGGCTCGTACAACATCACATATAAACGAAATCAAAGTTCAAAACATCTTCGGTATCAATGTTTATTTCCAGGGCCTAAACGAAATCATCACTGAAGTACCTTCATAACTTACACTATCGAGAGTCTCTACCTTTTCCATGAGTTCTAATTCTTAACTGCACTTTTTGATTAACCTTGCTCTATTAGCATCACAAAGATATGGTTGCTTTCTGATTTTAGGTTAAAGAATATGATTTCTTATCTCCGAACTCTATTATGAAAAAAAGTAATCAACCAAGAAAAACAGAACTTTTGTGGCCAATTTTTCCTTCAATCCATCAACAACGTAGCCAATAAGTATGCCGTTAAAGCGAGCGTTCACCTGCAAATAGAAATAGACCACCTCTCTCATGCTTTACCGGATCTCTTTATCTTTTTTTTTGTTTAATATATGTTGACTTACTTGCTTAAAGGAATATCACGGTAGTAATGACGTTTACGCGCTGAATGGTTGGTAGCCCTGAATCCATGTACCCTATGCAAGTGTAAAACTCTAACCATGACCCGACTCACTCAACGTGAAAACTTTGGCAGTATGAGGAAAAAATCATCACCATAGTGTGTTAGAAACGTCAGAACTATTACAAACACAACCCTCGAAATCACTGTAATCTTTTTGGGGTCCCTCACAAAAGATCTTATAAACATAATCATTAAAGAAGTACGATAAGAAAGAAAGAGCTTTTTTTTTTTTTTTTCTTTTTTTTTTTTTGACTTCGCTGGTTCTATTGCTCTTCACGCAATTGCGTGGGGCTCACGGCAATCAAAATTCATGTTAATGTTTTGAGCACGCGAGCAGCGTGCAAATAATACAATTATGTACTTTCCCATTTACCATAGGTATATAAAACTTTCATTATTGGGATTTCTAACGGGTTTTTTGGTAATAATTTTGTAGCATATCGATTGTCAGTAAATAAAACCGGAATGTTACATCCTTGCTGTTTTGTCATTGACTTTAGTCCGGAACAACCATGTCGGAAACACTCAGAGTGGGATTCCGCACTTTGCACAATGTGCATTATTTGCATCCACTGCGTTGGTTGCTCCAGATCATTCAGCAAGCGATGGCACGTCCTGGAGGTCAATAGCGTTTAAAACCCGTCCCAAGCACGGAAATGTATATTTTGTGATGGTTTTTTTTTTCCTTTCTTTCTTTCATCTCTCCTATTTTTCTAATCCATTTTCTTTTGAACTCAAGCAGGAATAACTTTGTCTTTGTCACACAATGCTCCATCAGATAGTTCGAGACTCATTCTGGGGTTCTGTTGCATACATAGTCTCCAACAGAAGGCTATTTAAGTATCGAGAGGAAGATTACACATTCGTGGAACTAGAAAGGTTCAAAAATAAAGTCGAATTGGAAGGCCAAGATGTCCCGGAACCGGGTGCTAATACCCAGTTTTTGGGTGGAGTTCTGCACTTGCCAAATTCCACTACTTCTTCCGAGGAGAAAACACTCACTGGAGATGAGCTAATATACATCAATTGGGAGGGAGAAAAAGATCCTGATAATCCACATAACTGGCCATTATACTATAAAGTGATCTTCGTCGTCAAAATTATCGCGTTGACTGCTCTAATCTATATGTCCGCTGCCCTCTATACACCAAGTTTAACTGTGGTCATGCAAGAAATGAAAGTCAGTAGAGTCAAGGCAACGTTACCGTTGACTTTCTTTGCAATAGGTTATGGAATTGGTCCGATGGTTTTCTCCCCACTTTCCGAAAACGCCCGTTTCGGGAGAAACACTATATACATCGTCACGTTGTTCATATTTTTCATCTTGCAAATCCCAACAGCTCTAATGACAGACATTGCTTCGTTGACAGTATTGAGATTTCTTGCGGGGTTTTTCGCGAGCCCTGTCTTGGCGACTGGTGGTGCCAGTATCGGTGATGTTATATCAACAGAATATATGCCTATGGCACTTTCCGCGTGGACTGCTGGCACCTTCTGTGCCCCGTCGGTGGGCCCACTCATCGGGGCCGCTCTTAATGTGGCTGGAGGCTATCATTGGCCATTTTGGTTTATTTGCATAGAGTCCGGGGTTCTCTTTTTAATCTTGAGTGTGTTTTTGCCTGAGTCTTCTGGTAAGGCTATCTTATACAGAAAGGCCAAGCGCTTGAGAGCCATTACTGGTAACAAAAACATCACAAGTATTGGACATATCCAAAACGAAGAACAGAACTTGAAAGATGTTGTTTTGGAGTGTCTCTGGAGACCGTTTCAAATCACCATTCGCGAGCCGGTCATCTTATTTTTTGATCTTTATATGGGGATCATTTATGCTATCATGTACCTCTGGTACATGGCTTTCCCCATAGTGTTCATCAACATGTACAAATTTTCCACTGTGGGTGAAGGTGCCAGTTCGCTTTCTCTCACGGTCGGCTTGGTAGTCAGTGTGGTATTCCATCTTCCCCTTGTCTATTATAAAACAACTCGAAAATTACTCAACGGAAAGGATATACATCCAGAAGTGTATTTGCCCATGTGTATATTTGGCAGCTGCTTGTTGCCTACCGGACTCATCATTTTTGCCTGGACTTCCACTAAATCCGTACATTGGATAGCACCAATGATTGGTGCGGGAACATACATGTGTGGTTCTTATATTGTGTTCCAGACATTGTTCAACTACATGGGTATGTCTTTCCCAAGGTACTTGGCCTCTGTTTATGCTGGTAATGGGCTTCTTCGGTCTATTATGGGTGGGGCTTTTGCTCTATTTGGGACCCCGATGTTCACCAACTTGAGCACCACAAAGTACCCTGTGGCGTGGGGTACCATGATCTTGGCCTTCATCACCATGGCCCTAATTCTGGTCCCAGTTCTTTTCTACCTCAACGGACCGAAGCTTAGGGCAAAGTCTAAATACGCCGATTAAGATGAAAAATTATGGCGGTTTTTACAGAGGTCGTACGTATAACCTTTTCTTTGTTCGGGAAAACAGACTGGATTATTCCTTTTAAGATATTTACATAGTACCTAGGTAAGAAGAAATCATATTCTCAAGCGTTCGTCAGTTTTGCGATGATATTCACTAACGGTAATTTAAATGAGTGGAATTTTTGATCCATGAATACAGTATACCCCGGAACGTTGCAGTCCTGATACCGTAATTCAAACTTTGCATTCATACGTACTCAATAAGATAATTCCTTTTTTATTGGTTCGAGAAAGAACCAGTGACTCTACCTCCAAATTTCTCTCTGCTTAAACAACACTTCTTTAATTGAAAGCTACTCCAATCCCAACTAGGGCCCCGAAACTCATCGCAGCCTCACCAGTTACTGCGAAACTGGTCGGCCTACCGAAAAGTTCCACCTCGGCTAGCATATTCCAAAAAGTAAACTACCCCAATGATAATAAAACATCCCACAATCCTACAATTTCCAAAACAATTATAACGAATTTCCACATTTAGTAAATCTAAATACACCACAAAAAAAAAAGAAAGAAAGAAAGAAAGTCCTGAATCCTATAAATTTGAGGTACCGCTGGTTTGGACTCACTGCCTTAATTATTCACTACCTCAGTCATTTAAATAGACTGCTCTAGTCTGGCCCGACATCGCTCGCTCGCGTGCGCGCTCCGCCTTCAACTAGTCGTGCCCGGTGAGGCAGCATATCCAAATCGTGGGCCTTGATTAAAATACCCCACCAAGACCGTCAGTTTACACACCAACAATTTGTTCAAATTACCAGCAAAGTTTCTAAGCAAGCATAAACCAACTTCCTTCAGGAACAGAAAATTACTTTTGACCGAAAACAAATCGCCCAATCTTGTCCTGACAGAAGGAGTTTGGACAAGACTTTCGGTATCGTTCTGTGCTCTCCAGTCAAAAGTTGCAGTACCCGAAACCATTATCCCGCTCAGTGTCGGCTTTTCTCCGTGTTCGGTGGTCACGCAAGCGCCAGAAGTTTCGCTCGTCAAAACTCCGCCTCCTCCGCGAAGTATACAAGGACTATAAAGGTTTCCGAGGCCCCAAGCTAGGCTTTTGGGGACGCCTTGCTGCCAGACGTGCTGCTCCAATGGTGTCCGCACAGGCTTCTACAAAAGCACTCCAAGAACCCAACCCCTTCAACTATAACAATACCACTGCTTCTAATGGTATGCAAAACACCGATATTCCTGAGATTGGGGCACCAAATAGTGCAGACTCGGCATCTACTTTGCGCCCAACCATCTCGCCCTCGCTGCAGATAGCAAATTCAAGACGCCAGCGTTTTTTGGGGTTTGCTCGTGCAACCCGAGACACTTATATCCCACGTATTGCTACCTCGGTGACGCTGCTTGCATCGGGCGTTGCTCCAAGATCCCTGGAGATGCAGTATGACGAATATGGTTCGCCTTTCACCTTCCCTAATGATACTACCTTCACTCTTTTCCCCTCATATACCCGCCAAGTTTCGTCTGAAGAATCCTCCACGGGTGAAGCCGGCTATCTTATAGGTGTGCGTGGCTGGATGTGGTGCCCTGGCCTCATGTCGAGGAAAAACAGGCTCGTGCTCTCGCTAGCAAAACAGGTCACCAAGGGAAGATCTTCTAGGGCCGCCCAAAACGCCGTTGACCGCCTTAACCACGACCCTAATCTATTGCAGGACTTTTCCAAAGAATCGTTGGATGACTTTGCAGACACGGAGTCCATTCCATCGTCTTCTAGTACCACCAGCTCTGTAGCCAGTGAACTTGCGTCAGTGGACCATCTAATAAAAGAGAGGTTGAGTTCTTTCATTGCAAGGTCTATCCCCAAGGCTCACTTAAAAGTGGTAGTTGGTGCCTCGGATCCTAAGCAAGCTGAATCTTTGCGCGAAATGTTTCTCTTTACTGATATCAACGGTCACTTTGAGTGTGACATATTCACGCCCTACGAGCCATCTATTATACAAGTCACTTCCAAGACTGACGAAACTATCACCACTTGCCAGGAAGTTCACATAATGCCTGCTGGTGGTTTCGGTGTTATCAGTGATATTGATGATACTGTCAAACTAACAGGTGTTATTGGTGATAAGAGAGAGTTGCTCAACAAGATCCTCGTGGGAGATATTCAGACCTGGAACATTCCCACCGTCGTTGCCTGGTATCAGGATATATCCTTAAAGCTTAACGCCACATTCCACTATGTGTCTAATTCACCCTGGCAATTATTCTCTTTGATAAGCCAGTACTTTGACCACGTCAAGCTTCCTCGAGGCTCATTTCATTTGAAACAATATTCTGGTAATATCATCACCTCCCTCATGGAACCATCTTCGTCGCGAAAGAGCATAGCTCTACGAAAGATTCTAAAAGACTTCCCCAATAAGAGGTTTATCTGTATTGGTGATTCTGGGGAGCAAGATATGGAGGCTTATACCGATCTAGCCAAAAGCTACCCGGAACGAATTGTCGCAATTTTCATCCGGGCTGTTCCTAACTCGTTCTCGAATATTGAGGATGCAAAGGTTTTGAACGAGCTTAAATGGATGACTTCTGACTGGGAAAAGCGGCAATCTACAAAGTCTTTACAAAACTCGGACTCAAAAACGCCTGATTTGATTGATCTTTCGGAGAACGAATCATTACATACTGCCCTCGATCGTCTGAAAAAATTACCTCCGATGGTGCCTCGGAAACCAAAATCTCTCAAGTCAAATACCGTTCAAAGACTCCCACCTCTTCCAGAAAGAAAGTACATGTTGTCGAACGAACACGCAAAGTCTGACCCCGAGATTAATGAGATCCTGTCGTTACAAAAAGGCAATCCCCTCAAAGAAAGTTTACCAAACGCGCTGGCGCTCCCTTCTCAGTCTGAACCTTCTTCACCTGTCCCCGCCCCACCTCCTCCGCCGCCTCCAAGACGAAGAAAGCCACCGATGGAAGATGCAGAGTACAAAGCTTCAACTACTTTAATCAGTCTCGGAAAGAGGGCCGGAGAAAACCTAAGCTCTATTTACGGAGTAAACGACTTTTTCGAGCTTGAAGACGTTGACGGTAAAGCTGCTGTGTGGATACAACGAGTCCAGGAATCACTACACGATTTGGATGGGACTACAACCAAACTTGCATTCTTCGAGGATTCCGACGAAGACTTCTTCAAAACAGCTCTTGATAAATTATAGAAGATACGGCAGCTATTGTTTAGATAGACATAGCTATTTAACAATTTGCCTAAAACAACGTAGCCCAGTTGTTCCATATATTACATCTAATCAAGGCTATTGATTGTATGACTTGTAAAAAATCAATGAGAGAAGTTGATGAACAAAGCATCCGCTTCTCAATGCTACATCCCCTTTATTATGCCTTTGCAACTTCCGGCTCCGCCCCCTTGCCAGTAGTTGCATCCCCAGTTTTCTCCTTATCTCCGAAAGAATCGAACAGTGGTCCATCACCGTAATCTTTAAATTCTTCACTCTCTTCAGGCAAAGCCTTTCTGAATTCAGATAAGTCCATTTCATCTCCTTGTTCACTTTCCTCTTCTTGGTAGAATTTATCGGCATACTTCTTGACCAAAATTTCTCTACCCGTCAATGGCCTCTTTCCTGACTGTTGTTCCTTCTTTCTCTCTTCCTCTCTCTTTGCTTGTTGTTTCAACTTCCACGTCTTGAATGTATCCAATGTGATCGGCGTGAACAGGCTCTTGTCTAATCTACCTCTTTCCAATTCAATAAACTCCTCCAACGTAATTTGAGGCTCGGAATCCTTGGCCAATCTTTCTAGCCTCTTCTGTTCCTTGGTCTTCAAAACGAACCCTGGTGGCAACGAATGTCTGTACATACAGTCATTACCTCCATTTGGACAGGTCCAAAACCAACCATATTTGTCATTTTCCACGGCTTCAATGAAAAATTTACAGACCTTTTCGGTAGTTGTCTTAGGGTTTCCATGCTTCGACATAATGACTTTTCTCAATTTCTCCTCATCCCAACTGTCCATAGTATCAGCCTCTTTCTCGGATCTAGCATCGGTATACAAATCCTTCTTGGCATCCTTTCTGCCAACATTTGGATCGTGAGAAAATTTACATTTGGGTCCTTTAGTACAGACACCTTGTTTGAAAAACTCACAAAGAATAGACTTAGGATCCACACCAAAAGGAACCTTTTGCTGTTGGATACCAAACAATTTGGCTGCCTCAATCTTGGCTTGTTCGGCAGCTTTCTTTTCTTCGGCTCTCCTTTTTTGTTCGGCTTCTCTTTTCTTCTGCATTCCACCGTCTGCTCCATCTTTCATCTGATTGATTTGACTTTGAACCTTTTTGGATTTATTTTTGTTTTTCATTCCGAAACCTTTATCCTCAGCAGCCTTGGCTTTCGCCTTTGCCTTGGCTTTATCTGGTCCTTGTTGCTTTTTTGGTGGCATATTGATTGAACTACTATTGAATATTGCTCTCTCTTTCTTTCTTTTTTTTTTTTTCACAATCGCTCGTCTCTACTCAGCGTGTTCCTTCATGTGCGGGATCAATCTGCACACTATCCTCCACGTCTGACCAACTCGCTCGATGATTGCGGCTACGTAATACACCAGCCGTCTGTTCGAAAATGCACCCTCCAACCGCGCGCTAGTTTAAGCCTTCGCTTTTCTCTTTCGGCCTCCTCCCAAGATATGGTCAAAACGCATCGCAGCCTCAGTCGGTTCGGGAGAATTGCGAACTTCTTGTGGACTTGGTGCCATGATTTGGGCGTTGCTCAGCGGTGTAGATCTCAACGATGTCTTTGTTGGGGTTGAAAACCCACCCGTTTCAAAGGCACTTGCGCCATTCATTGTGGGTGTAGAAAACTGATCATTCTTGGGCTTCCCGAGCCTACTATTTCTGAATGGAATGTAAGACTTTTTCGTAGCAGCAACATCATGATGACTTTGTTCAATAGGCGAGCCGAAATTGTCCGCCAAACTGCTCTTAAATGAAGTATTGGACTTGGTTCTCGCGAGACTTCGGTTAAGGATTCCCAATGCTCTCTTATCGTAGACTTGAGGCACAGAATCAATTGGCGATGTCAAATCGCTAGAGCCACTTTGCTTGGTTTCCGCCGAAAGACTATGGCCATGCATATTCTTCATAAGGCCCATGTTAAGCATCTGTGCTTTTTGCTCCGACGGTTTGGTAAAAAATGAATCAAAGTCGTCCAAAGCTGCCCACATATTACTAAGCGAAGCAGCGGGTTCCTCACCTATTACTGATGCCGAGTCTATATGGTCGGCGGCTGGAGCATAGTAATCTTCCATCAAAAACTGAATGTCTTCATCGGCAAAAGAATCCTTTTGCTTCTCGTCCGGAATAGTCGAAGCCTCAACACAAGTTGCGAAAACAGCATGTACATTGTGTCTTGTCCGTGCCGCTGTCATAGCAGGCATTGGAATAGCCCAACCACTATCATTAGGTATGCCGAAGAGTGAGGTCATCTGTTCATACTCTTTCCGCATGGAAGCATTGCCCATGCTCATTCTCAAAATATCTTTATCAAGCTGAGATCCAGAAATAGCAGCTACCTCGTCCATGACCTCTAAAGCAGGCTCTGCATACTCTGTGAGTAAAAGACGAAGTAATGGAGCAATTAAGTCCGCGCCCATTCCCACAAACTCTTCTCGATTCAAATCCACGATTGGAAATACAAGTTTAAGTATTCCTAATGTTTCGAGCTTCACCCATGGAGTTTTATTTGAAAGGAAGCTTAGGAGTATTATCAAAGTCTGTGCTTCGTATTCAGGGAAAAAGTTGGCCCTCAAGGAGGATATGGTTTGCATGAGAAATTCCTTCTTCGACCTGAATTTGTTTTTCGCAAGAGAATTCATAATTCTTGACAATCCGACCTTATCGCATTTTGATGCCATCGCACTTATGAAATTACAAGTATCTTCAATTTCGGGACCAAGACTGCTTTGGTCCATCGCATGCAATAAACGAGGCAAATTGACCATGAGCGTAGTGAAAAGTCTGCGCTCACCAGAACCAATGATATCACTGTCCATTAACTTGTTCAATTTATCAAGGAATTTGAAAGTGGGTTCCCAAGCTGTTGCGGATCTAAGACCAACCAACACAATTTCTTGAAGACCCTCAAACTTTCCCTCCCACTTCGGAGGAAATGTAGAAATCAAGCATGAAATCGTATCTGGTGCATCAAGATCGATTTTCGAAACAAACTTAGACATCATGGAAATTGTTTCAATAAACTCATGCTCGTGAACAGTACTGAGACACGCAACACTCGACCAGAATAGTTGAGGGAAATCAATGAGCTCTTCGGAGTCTAGCTCCGCAGTGATCGCATTCATTGTCATCAAAATTTGCATAGAAAACCCTTGAATATCAGGCGACTCGTCTGATACAGTGTTTGAAAGTCTGTTAAGCATATCCTTGAGCATGTTTTGATCCAAAAAGGTAAGAAGGGATCGAAACACTTGAAATGAGCGGCATGCAATGTGTCTCACTGCACAAGAAGTTGCCCATTGTAAGGATATTCTGCTCCAATCCTTTTGCAAATTGGGTGCAGTCGGAGTAAAAAGTTCTAACACGACCCTCACCATGAGATCCATATTCTTAGGGGTGATTCCACCTTTTTTATCGTTGTTCAAATCATCATAAGTCCAGAGACTTGTCAGGTAGTCTCTTTTTCTGAGAGTCTCAAGAATCTGATTTGCCTTCTGGTGGGTAGGAGTGATTGAGTGGATTGCATGCATGAGCAAAGAAACCGCCTGTTCTTGAACCAAAGGAAAGTAATGGTCCATGAGTGAGAAGCAAACATGTAACAACAAAGGTAGATGTTTCAATATCATATCGTTTTGAGACCGGAAGAGATCTACTAAAAAGACCATCGATAATTGTCCAAGTGAAAATGCTGATTCCTTGAAGCTTGTTGAAAGCGTGTGGTTCAAATTAGCAGTGTATGGGAAATTGGACTCTTCTTCTTTGATCGGTGCAACCTTTATCTGCAGCGGAACCATTGCTTTCGGTTGTAAATTCGAAATCAATCTGTCAATAATGAAGGATGAATCTGGCTTCGAGAACACAAGGTATGCAATGATTTGTCTTGAATGTGAGACAAAGCTTGGATTCCTTCGATCCAAGCAATTTCTGACAATATAGTCAAAAATCACATCAAAGTTGGCAGGTTTTGTTCCCAAAGCTACCCATAAGGCCTCGACTTCATTAGAAATGGTCTTGCTGAATTTAACGGTTATCTCAAACAAATTATTCAAGACCATTCTAGATGGAGCATCGATATCTCCGTGAGCTGACTGTAATGATTCCATGGCTTTCAATTCAGACCCCGTGATGGTGGTTTCGGGGGCAAAATATGTTAAGTCAACTGTTTGAACCCACGGAAGCAAACAAGCAAGAATATCTCTTCTAGTTGAATTATCCACCACATTGAAGTACTTCGTCAAATAACTGATATACGTAAAAGCATCCCCTGAGTGACCTGATGCTAGTTTCATGGATATTTCAAACAAAACCTTTTTGTATACGACCATGGTTGAACAGCAGACACTTTCAGTATAGCGATCTGTTTCAGACGTCTTGAGAAATTTTCTTTCAATGAACTTGATACATTTGATTGCCGCGTATCGGATCTCATGGTTGTCCGTACCAACCAAAAATGTCGAAATGATGAAAATTTCATAGGGCATCGCCTCGACCTTTCTATGTTTGATAAATGAGTCAACAACAAGGGTGAAATATACTTCTTTCACCTTCAAAGAATTTTCTGAAAAGTAACATTGCACGAGAGCTTCGTTGTATATCTCGTCGTTATTGATGTTTGAAGTAAGAATGTTCTTCAAAGCAATTTTTCCGGTCTCTTGAACCTTCGGCACGTCTGAACAAAGAATTTCATGAACCCATGTCATTACACCCTTAATATCAAATGAAATTACGGCTGTCTTCCCCGGTACTGCAAAGACTTGCTTGAGTGTACCAGAACATATGGTTGCCATACAGCTCAAGGATGCTATTTGGAACGTTTTCTTTTCTAGTTCCAAGATCGCAACTGTTGTTGCTGGCTCTTTCAGCTCATTTGCCTTTGCAAACATTATTGCATATCTTTCATCGAGAACTGATCTTGAATCACCAAAACCACACCATTCCTGCAAAAAGTTGAAACATCCTATGCGTGCTTCAAAAGGAAGCCATCTGTTCAGGTCAGGCTTGTCCTTTAATCCAATAAAGACATTTTCCAAGAAAAAGCTGAAATAAAATCTTAATCTCTGGAATTCAGGCAGAATCTGAATTGAAGGCACGGAAAGAAAACCCTTCACGTTTTTGATTATGGAGACGAGATTTGCAATTGTGGAATCGTCAGAGAATAAAACACTGCTTGCCTTGAACCTGTTTGTGATAACGCTTAAAATGTGAATAACCTCAATTCTCACCTTGTCTTCCGCTATATCACGAACCTTGGCGTCATTTTCCCAATCATTCAATGAAACGGGGAGGTTTTCCGTGAATGTTTTGAACGTGTTGACGTTAATACAGCTCAATCCCAACACTACAGCCTCCCTAATCATCAGTTGAGATGACTTCAATAATGGCAAGACCATGCGGAAAACTGATTTTGCACTTGTTATCTTCTGATGCTGAATATACATGGGCAAAGACTTCTTCCTTCCATGGCCCGGTTGCGTGGGAATAGAAATTTTTTGCTCGTTAGTGCTCGTCAATGATGAGCAAGCAAATATCAAATAAAGCTTCCATTGGTTCACCAACACCTCAGGGGGACTTGAATTGGAAGATCTGTTGAATATTGAAGATGTATAATTCTTCACAGATTCAGAGAAGGCAACAACAAACTCGTACATTTGCACCAACCGAACGCAAACAATAGAACGACACAAAGCAACGGGCATGGGGCATCTTTCAAACAAGATATCAAGCAACCGGGGGTAAATCCTAAACCAAATTGTAGAATCGATTCCATGGTCAGAAGAAGCGAACTTCAAAAGCACACCTCTTTTGTTCTTAATCTTACTCAAGCGGGTCCTTTCAGGTAAACTCAATTCCTTTTTGATTGGCTTTATCAACTCGAGCATGTCTGCGTTTTCAATATGGTAAATTAGACGTGAACCTTCATCTGCAACATACTTTGAAGAAGTTCTTGAATGTCCCCATTGAGAACTTGCACCAGAGGTAATTGGCGAAACTTCCTTCTGATCAGTATTTTTGTAAATCGACTGATCAAATTGCTCAACGAGTTTCAAGATAGCTATTGCCAACATTCTCTTCGTGCTATCATCAGAGCATAGGAAAAATAGTCCATTTCCTTCCACTTCCTCGATCACAGTGATGATGTTCTTCCACTCAAGCTCCTCATAAGGCTTCAATTTATTCGTCGAAGGTTCAATTGTGGTTAAATCGGGCGCTTTGTGGTTAACCTGGTACAAGTCATCAAGGCCACTGTTACTTTGAAGTTCTGATTCGCCGCCGCCATCCAGGCCGTCGGGGCTTTCTTTCACATTAGAAACCTGTCTGAGCCAACATTTAAGCAACTCGACATAAACTTTGAGGAGCTTGATAAATTTTTCTGAGTTGAAATAATCCGAATCATAAGTAGGACCAGGCTTTTCTGTCATTCTGAAAGCTATCCTAGCGTAAATTGTGAGAATGCTGCCTGCTGCTTTACGTGATGCCAATTTTGCGAGAGACATGATTGCGGACGATGAGATGAATGGTACTTCATGAGTAGCATTCCTGATTAGAATATCAACAAGAGTTTGGATAGAAAGCCCCAGCAGAGCGCCTGCTCCCTTATCAAGAGGAAGTGGGTTCGAAGTCCAAGTATAGCAATCGATCAAGATAGCAAATAAATCAGTGAATACATCTCTTGTTCCTTGATACAAATCGATTCCAAATGGAAAGCTTGACAAAGAAGTAAGCGACTTTGATGCACTCAGACTCAAGTATCCAGCGTCGCTCTTAGTCGAGTTCGTTGAACCGTATTGATGATCAATAAGCTTTAGTAAAGTTGAAAGAGATCTGTTTAGTTCTTCATGTGCTGCGTAATTTTTGATTTGCTTGTGTTCAAACATTACATTGCTCCACTTTTGGAAAGACTTATCTTCTGTTGTCTCAAATAAAGCCTTGAGGGATTTATTTGAAGCTAATGAGCTCACTTCATTGAAGCGGTCATTCAAAACTTCGTCCATTGGAAACTTGGGTCTCTCTCCTGATTTATAATCTCTCAAACACAAAGTGTACGACTTGATCACTAAAATCAATTTTTCTGGGGAAGCACTCTCCAAATTCATGCCATTGAAACTAGACCTGAGCAACTTCAAGATAACATTGTCCAAAACATAGTTGAGATGCAGAAATGCAACAATACGGATGACTTCAGCTATTGCATTTATGAGCTCAATGTCATGAGGTATCCATTGTTGTTTTTTGCCAGAGACATTGGATCCAAAGAACAATAAGTCAAATAATCTGTCCAACTTTTTGACAGTGTTGTTAAGAGTATCAGGTAGACGATTGATATAAACCCAAACTAGTCTGGCTATGCAAACCATGAACCTGGTTTTCATTGCAGTTTCAACTTTGGGCTTAAGTCTGTATGCATTAGCTTCAATAATTTCGAACCAAGAATCACCAAAAAGATCCTGAGAGCTCACAGAGAGTGCAGATGTCATCAATATCAAGGCAGAATCACCATCATTGAAAGCGGATCCTCTGAGAGTGTTTTGTGCAGATTTCATGGCATTCCCGGAAAATTGTGATGACATGGAAGAGTGATTGCAAAGTTTGTGGGCCTTTTTGTAAATTTGTGTAATTGCCTCGACCCACAATGGATGATTCGCCTCTGCAGTAAGCTCAGATGCCAATGGAATGATCAAACTACTCAACACTTCCGCGTAAGCAAAGACTATGGTAGTATTTTGAGACTTGCGGAAGAACTTGGTCAACGATTGAATGAATTCTGCACTTTCTTCGAAGTTCTCGAGTGGGTAATTTGTAAGCCTCAAGTATCGCATTCCATGAATAAGAAGATGGATCCTTGGCTCATCCTCATGGGCAATACTGACGGGCACCTTTTCAAGGTCAGCAATGAAGCGATCACTCACACTTAAGAACCTTTTTTCGGACATGAAACCCAAAAGCTCTGAGAATAGATTCCAGTTTGCCAGCCGTACAAACGATTCACTTGTAGCGACGGGATCAGTAGTTTTGAGTTGATTGTACACAATTTCCTCTAGTTTACTTCCGAACTCTGCACCCAAAGCATCATCGGATGTTTGTTTGACGACTTCAATCAAAACACGGCACAATATGTATATTGACGCCAATGACTTCTTTTCTGCTTGGATAGCGGTAGCGCGTGCATGAGAAATTCTATCATCGAACGTCTGTGTCTGTTGCACATTGTCTTTTGGGAAGTCGTGGGAAAAGGTCCCGTCTGCTACCTGGTTGGATGGAAAGTTTGAGTCGCTAGGATTGATTGTAGGATTCGACACATTTCGACGGTGAGCTAATTTAGACAAGCTCTTGGTTCTCATGAGACTGAGGCTTCTTTTTCCTCTTGCTGGAGGAACTTTTGGCAGCGATTGTGTCTTTGCAGAGAGTGGAAGCTCGCCATTGCTAGGCCCCAAAGTGTTTATGGCAGAGTTTGAGCGAGTCACGAGTAAAACCTTTTCCAACTCTGCAGTTGCTAAAGCCGCAACTTCACTCTTGGACTTTCTCCAAAACATAACACTGTCTATTACTTGCTTGGGCTTCTTTTTAGCGATGTATCCTAACGAAAAGATAATCTCGTCAAACTGAGGATCGACACCTTCAGCGAGTAATTCGATAATGGGTGGTTCCTGGTGAAGAGGGTAGTCTAGGCAAAGGTTGAGTTTTCTTTCGGCGTGGCGAACAAACTGGGTAAATATGATGTGCAAAGTATATTCAGCAGGACTCTTTGCCTCTGTCGCGGTAAGTTTTTTCATCTGGTGAAACTCCTCACCCCTTGGTAAAACGAAATTCATTGACTTTTTTTGCGATGGCGGGGGTAGTTGAGGTGAAGGCTGTAACTTGGGAGCCGTCAGAGACATTGGGGTCATCACCGCACGTGCCGAATAGCCAATTCGAGGAGTCGTTAGCGGTTGGTCCTCGGTGAGATTCTGCGAAGGGTTTGGGAAAGGCAACCGACCTACAGTTTCCTTCTCTTCCAAGTCATCGTTAATTTCTGCGCCATAGAAGGCTCTGGTCACTGGACTGCCAAGGTTCTTATTCAGCACCATTTGCATGGTCTGTGCCTGGTCAAACTCGACCACCTGAGGTTCCACATCGAGCTCACGGGCATACTCGGAGAGTTGTAGAGACACGCGCGAATCGTTAAGCTCGGGAGGTTTCGAAGAGATCATGAATGCACTAGTATTCTGGTAGATGTCGTTGGTGTTCTGTGTGGGTATATTGGAGGGAACATATTCTACCGAGTAGACGGGGTTTTGCAGCAAGGGCGCATCTCCACTGAAGTCTGCATCATGGATATCATCCTCTAGATTCTCATCTACCTCTGAAATACGATCGATATTATCATCTCTTGTGTCATTGTTGATGCGATCAAGATCAAGTGGGTCTCTCATGTAAGGGTGGTCAGAAAGGTCTCCGTGTCTCAGTTTCAGCGCCAGAAAGTAGGAGTCTGCCGCCAACGGTGACTGTGTCGTATTTATCAACTGAGGGAGCGAGATGTATGGGGAGTTTGATGCTTCGTGGAGATTTATTGGCAGTTCCAATGTAGTTGCATTTGAGGGTGTTCGACGGTGGTGTTTTTCGGCACCATTTGTGAGAAGAATGTCGTGAGGAGATAACGAATCATCGTCGAACCCTACTTGTGGCTGGTGGGGACTTCCCTGGAATTCTTCATCGATTTGAAACTGATTATATTGCTCCTGGAGTTGTTCTAGCTCATGCTGAGCATACGACGGTTGCTCCAAATTTGGGATTTCGATCATAAACAACGGGTTTAGGGAAGTTTTTTCGTTTTTTTTTTTCTTTTTTTGCACGATATATGAATTCCAAACAGGTTAATACTTACTTTGGTTTCCCTATACTATTATCAACGCGTCTTTATTGTGTTTTGCTTGTGTGGTTTAACGTCAGATCAGCCTGTAGTTATGGTGTTTTGGGTGCACTTGTTGTGTGTACGCTTGAAATCTGCAGCAGGTGGCCCATGGTGCGAACTCAGGCCCTGCCCAGATCAACCGGGAGCGTTAAGTTAGACGGCAAGAAATCGCGGGGGCGCCTCTAGGCACGGTAGCAGGGGCAGCGGCGCGAGAAAGGTGGAACAAAAAAAAAAAAAAAAAAAAAAAAAAAAACAAATATTGAATCATAATAGGAATTAAAAATAACATTTTGTACGTACGTGTACGTGCCAGTCTACTTGTAGTGATCGCGTACTCTAGAGATATTAGGAACATTGTTCTTGAAGAGACTCCATTATTTCAGTGTATAAAAGCATACTGGTAGTGTTCAAGTGTTCTTGTAATGATGTATATTCACGGGTGGTTGGGATCTAGAATTGGCACATTCCATGTTATGGATAGGCATCCCAATATTTGGAGGTATGTTTGGAGAGTCGCATGTCCATGTAATTGTATGGTGCCTGCTTATTCTAAATTTTAATTTTTCGGCCAATTTTTCTGATATCAGCAAAAATTATTTTCAAGAAAGGTTTTCCTTGCTGGTTGTGGGAATTAAAATTCTTTTCAAAAAAGTATTATGGTGTATCTGGAACACATTGTGGATCTGGAATTGGGTGTGTAGATGTTGTTTTGCCCTCACCTGGCTTTTTACTGTTGAGCCTGCGTTTTCCTTGCAGTGAAGTTGCATGGCGAGGGAATGATTGGGAATTAATAGATATCATATTCCCTCAATTTCATGTCTTTTCTGTGGGAATTTTGTATTATCTGATTATTATGTTTTCTTTTGTTTTGATTTTTAATTTACTTTTAGTTTGTTTCATTTGGTTTAATTTGCTTTGTTGATATATCCTCTACTGCACTGTTGCTCAACGGGCCTATTGCGCATGTCCTCAGCACATCAACCTCTTCCAAATACAAGTAATGATGAAATACAATTTCCTAAAAAAAATATTTTTTTGTTTTTGTTTTTGTTTTTGTTTTTGTTTTTTTAGTTAGAGTCTTCAGAATCTCTTTGTCGTTGTTTTTCTTTAAATGTATCGCTTTGTAGGTAGCTGGAGCATGTTAGATAAGAACTCCTCATAGATGGTCCAAAAATGGTTTGCCTTGAAAGAAGCAAAATTTTTCGGGTAAAAACAGCTCATATGAAAACATTTAGATCAGATTTAGTTAAAGATTTGAAAAAGACAAAGGATTATTCTAGAAATATTGGGGAGATTCTAGTTTTTTGGTCTCTATTAAACTTTTCGCTACTGCAGGAATCTATCGATCTATGCACACATGTCCGCTCCAACAGTCCCAGGGCCACCTTGGTGGCCTCCAACACTAATTTAATAATTTTGGATGAAGTTTACTTATTTTTTTTCTAAAACATGTATCACTAATTAGAATCGTCTTTATGATCTGCTTAATATTCAACTTCATGTTTAATGAGCCCAGAAATAATCGTTCAAAACAAATCAAAGATTGCTTAAGTCTTCAGAAATTGCTTCGCACTTTCAATTTTAACTTGGATTTCTCCAGCAGATACAAAAGGCCAAAAAATCATTTCAATAGCAAAATTCAGAAACTCAAAGTCTTTAAACTTACTAAACCTATTCCACAATAAAATTCACAAATAAATCTTCTCATCCGAAAAAACGATGAAAAAAACCCAAGAATTTCTAACACTAATCAGTCTTAGATTCTCTTGATCGTAACCATACTTCTCGCCTCGCACGGCCAGTAGTGCACACCGCACTAAGATAGTAAAAGTCCTTTCCGGGCTCTGTACTTCTTTCTAACACCCTAGAAAACTTCCCCCATAAAAATGACCCTGGTGGATGACCCTTCAGTCTTGATCAACCAGTTCATAGGAGCTGCCGCGAGTGATGGGGATCTGAGTGTCTTCTCCTCCGAGTTAGCATCGCTTATGTCCACCAAATCAATAAGTCTTCTTCTGTTCATCCAGGCTCTTGGCCCTACTTTGACCTCTGATAGCATAGCTACCAGAACCCATGCCATCCACTGTTTGGCCTCGACGCTTTCTGCCCTTGGAGATGCGCGCTCATTGTCCCTACAAGATGTATCGGTGCTCTTGCAGTTTTTGGTGGCGAAGCTTGACGATGAAAAATTGACCATTCATGTGTTGAATGCATTGTCTTCTCTAGTAACTTACAAGAACTTCAAGCCAAATGTCAATGACAACCTCGGAAAGATGCTCGAGAAAGTTTCTGAGCTTTATCAACCCAGAAAACACTTGGCTAAGGTCAGATATGAGTCATTCAACCTTCTTGATGCTGTTTTCAGAAGCCATTTAGATGATCTAATTGCTGTTTCTTCTCACACAGACCAGTTCATTTCGACCTTTGTTCACATTGCCAGTGGAGAGAAGGACCCAAGAAACTTGCTTATGTCATTCAGATTAAACAAGGCCATTAACGAAAATCTCCCCTTGGAAGACCGGGCCACCAATGAAAAACACGATACATACCTCACGGAGTTATTCGACGTATCTTTTTGCTACTTCCCCATTTCGTTTTCTCCACCAGCAAACGACCCTTATAAAATTACCTCGCAAGACTTGAAGCTGGAATTGAGAGCTACCATCGCCTCCCAGCCACAATTCGCCCAGGACACGTTCCCATCGTTGTTCGAGAAGCTTACTTCCACCAATCCGGCAGTGCGGAACGACGTCTTGCAATGCCTTTACTTATGTATCAACAATTACTCAGCAGAGATCCTTGAACAGTACTGGGTCACTATTTGGGATGCTCTTAAGTTTGAGATCTTGCACAATGATGCGCTGATCTTTAGACCAGAGGCAGATTTCATCATCCCTCCGGATGCAGAAACTTTGGATGACACTGACGAAAACAAAATCTTGATCTACACGTTAAAGGCGCTCAACTCTTTGGCGGCAAAATTGGTGGATTCTGGCTCGTTCGATTCTATGGTCTCCACTATGATCGAAGAGTTGAAATCTCATTTCCTGGCTCTCAATGAAAAGACTTCGAAACAAGCCGTAATACTTCTCTGTGCTATGGGGTGTTCATCAAAGCTATTTTTAAATAAAGTGGTGAACTGTTTATTTTCTTTCGAAGTTTGGGGAAAATATATTCGCAGTGATAAACAGGAGGCCGAGGCCGAGGTCGAAACAGAGATCGATATTTCTCTCACAGTTAACAGACAAAGAGAGTTGATTGACTATGTTGGCTTTGTGCTCACAGCATCTAAAGTTCTTGGCGAACAAAATAACTTGTGGGATCTCAAAGACCATCTTCTTATTTTCATGGGCCAGCTTTTGCAAACATCATCGAACCTCGAGAAAACATTAAAATGCAAAATCATCCAGCAATTGACGAAAATGCTGTTGTTGAAAGATTTCTTATCGAGAGAAGAAGTGAAGTTGATCTTGAATTGGCTGGGCGAGAATACTGCCAGTATCATAAACAATGACTCAAACCCCGACTGGCAGTCCGATATTCTCTTACAAGAGATCGTGAAATGCGTCGTTCTCATCATGACAGAAGGGCCCGAGGAACTATTGCAGGCGAATGTTACATCTGTGATCGAGACAATACTCCCCATGCTTCTTGACCGTGTTTCCGAGAAGGGTGTTTTGGATCTCATCAACAAGCTTTGTGTAAATTATCAATTCTTGGAAGTATTATCCATTAGATACTTGAACAAGCTAGCGTATGATGATTATGACGCTGAAGCTTTTGGAAATATCATCGAGAGTCTTACCAAGTCCTTTGTACAAACACAGTCTGTTAAACCTTTCTTGACAAATTCATGGCGCCAGAATTTCATTCCTAGATTTCTCAACATAACTGTTAAGAGAAGTGGTGACGACCCTATTATTTTGGAACTTGCGGGACAACTTTTTGGATATATTGTACGATTCATTGAGAAACCGAAGCACCAAACAGTATTGGAGGAATACTCTTCGGTTTTCTTGAACAATGGAACACTCGAGGGCTTTTCGGTGGAGAGTGTGAGCGAAAAGCCATCCGCGAAAATTACATTATTCAAGCACTTGGTTGCAAAAATTGACAAGAAAGTGTCGTTCCCTGAAGATTCTCAAAGATCTCTTATCTCGAAGTTTATGACTTTTGTTCAAACCTTGCCTTTGGGGTTCGAGAGGCTTGGATATTTGCAAGTGATTGCACTTTTGGTTAACAAGTTTACTCCTACAAACGATGAGTTGGTGTCGAAATTATTTATTGAATCATTTGAGAAAGGAACTACAAATACGGCTTCATTTGAAACAGCCATCTGGATTTTGAAGGGGTTGATTGTCAAACTCGATCCCGCGGGTACCAAATTCTTGGATGTTGTTGTTTCTCAATTGACAGAATCCGAAGATTTGAGCTACTGTAAAGCCATCTCTAGCTCATTCACTATCCTTATGAGTGATTTAGATATATTCACCAATAAGGAAAACAGCAAGACTAGAATAATTTCTGGTGTCGTGAATCTCAATGCCAGGCTTCTTTACAAGCAGCAGATCTTTGAAAGCTTGCTTCAAAAGCTCCTCACAAGTTTCACCTCCAACCAGGAAGGTACAAGGAGAGAGGTGAATTTGACAACCTTGGCTGTTATCATCAATAACGTTTCGGCGGAAATTTTGAAACCTCATTTGAAGGAAGTCTTGCCATTGGTATTGAATGGTTTGTCGATATCTAATAGCAGCGTTCTTGAAGCGTCCTTGCAAACATTCAGAGTGATAATCGAAGAATCACCGGATTTAATCCAGGAGAACTTGTCAAGTCTTTTGAGTAAGCTAATATTCTTGAGCACGAATAAGGTTTTGGTGAATCAAAAATTGGTGAACAACGAAACTATAAGGCTTTTGAGTTTGGATTGCATTATGGGAGTGTTCACAAAATTGGAATACACCAAATTGGTCAAATACCAGAATAGCACGAGGTGTGAGCTTGCTCGTGGGCTCGACGATAAGAAGAGAAATGTACGGAAGAAGACCTCGGATGTTCGCCAAATGTTATATGAGTTGGGTCGTTAACGAAAGTTGTCGCGTCCAGTATTGTTTATAGATTATTATACATTATTCATCATCAGAGTCGTCATCGTAACCCACAGGGGCCAAACCAGGCGTAAGGCCAGGGTACGTCAAGACACCGGTCTTCACCTTTTCATTAAATGAAGATAATTTGGCCTGCTCTTGTCTGGCCTTAGACCGGTCATACTTCTCATTTGTAAGGGCCAAGATCTCGCTTCTCAACTCTTCAACCTCATCCTTTATCATGGGGTCATCGAGACCACCTGCTCTTCTAACAGCAAAAGAATTCTTCTTTATTAGCTTTTTCAAGTACTTTTGTTCTTCCTCGGAGATGTTTTGCGAGTTCTTATGCGATTTAATGACATTAAATTTGACCTTCTTGTTAAAGAGTTTTTCTTTTTCAAGGTTCTTTTTGAGTTGTTTGTTTCTCTTAGCCTTTTCGATCTTGTTGGCCTTCTTAATATCTTCTTTTGAAAGTCTCTTTTGAGACACCTCACGGCTGAAATTTTCGGTTGTGGAGCCCTTCTTCTGTGGTTTTGACTTGGAAGTGGATCCAGGAAGCATGCTTTCGAAGAGCTTATTAACAGTAGCCTGGGACCTGGTTTTAGACAGGCTTGAAGAGAATGCCATGATTATTTTGTGTTTGCGGGTTTGATTCTGTTAAACTCTTGAAGACTGATAGAGATGGGGCAGAGATGAGCTTGAGCCAGGTGTACGGGTGTAATGGTTGGAGGTGTGAAGGGTGCGATTCCGTCGGACTGGCCCCGAACTGGCCCCGACTTGGCCGCATTACAGATCTTTGTGACGAGACCAAAATAGCAGGTTATGGATACGAGGAAAAACAAAAGAGATGAGGAAAAAATACATTTGGAATAATGAGAGAATTCAAGGGGATTTCACTTTTTGAATAACATATTTCAGGCTTCCCAAAAAGTATAATTGAACAAGAAGAGGGGTGTAACTTAGTGGAGCTGTTGACCTCGGTCCAAGAGTCGCGCATGATGTGTAGATGGGGAAGCAAGAGGCCATCGGGTCACGTCAAATATATTATACTACATTATACCAACATGTAAAAGGAATGCAGTTTTTATTGAAGTAAAAGCTCAAAATTCTCTTCAGAGGTATATTATAGTGATTTAAGGTGTTAAGTGTTAAAAAGAGAAGTATATATCATCATGATTGACGGTTGGACCATGAGCACGAACTTGGTCACTTGAAATCCTTCAAAAGCTACCACCGAACTATTAAACACTGTATTTTACGTGAAAAAAACAAAAACATAAACAAAAACATAAACATAAACAAAAACATAAACATAAACAAAAACATACTGATTGTATGATCGTGATTTTCATCAATAATTAAAAGAAGTCACTGTTACTTTCCAATGACTCGACAAATATGAATTAGATCTGGCAATTCATCCCATAGATTCTATGCTGATACTATACTAGACCTTTCTTGGCAGGCCGCCCGTAAATGATACATGCACCAAGAACCGAGTGATATAAGGCATTCAACTTGAACAAGCTGAATTTAAAATTCAATTCAGTTGAAAATTAAGTGATTTATAAAGCCAAATCATGTCCAAAACCAAGTCTCCGTCTCTACCTTTTTTTGCTTGTTGAACCTTCCAGCCTAGGTACGCCCAACGATTTGGGTCCAGGTGCGAGCCTTGTCACGCGAATTGTGGAGAACAGAAATCTTAAAAGCACTTGAGCACTTGCCTCTGCGTGCCTTTTTTCCGCACGTGAATTGTGCCCGGGCTCAAGATATAAAGAGTAAGTGTCGCCGATCCTGCAAAACGATCGCTCGCCCCACATTTCACATTAATATATATATATATAGATCCCACACACTTTCACACTTTTACATTTTTACACTTCTGACCTATTCAAAACACAAATACCCACCAAAATGTCTGATTTGAGAGCGGATGGATTCAACGCATCTTCCTTATTCGAGCAGTTGAGCGAAGGATTGAAGAACGAGACTACCAGGAGAAAAGCCATTGCTGGGGTCAAGGCAGTTATTGTCATCACATTGAAAAATAAAGAAGGGAAGCAGCAATCATGGGTTTTGGACTTGAAGAAAGAAGGGTCTGTCAAAAAAGCTGCATCTGTGCCTAAGAACGACGTTCAGTTGTTGTTGAAGGATGCTGACTTTGTCAAGTTGGCTTCTGGCAAGGCCAGTGGGCAAAAGTTGTTCATGAACGGCAAGTTGAAGGTTAAGGGTAACATGATGAAGGCCACAGCCATTGACTCTGTGCTTAAGTCAATTGGCCCAAAGCCAAAGTTGTAATTGTGCTGCTACTGCCTCTTCTGGGTTATTTCTTCTTCTGGGTTATTTCCTCTTCTGGGTTGTTGCTTTTTTTATACTCAGGGCTACTTTTTTGAAGCCATAGATATGCCTCATATACAAAGTAAAATAATAATTCATACCTTTGGTAAAGAATCCTTAAGAAACTTTAGTATTGGACGATCTCATCTTCTGTGGCCACCAAAATCCTTTTTCCGTTGCTTCCAATCAGGACTATTCTAAACATCTCACTGAGACCAACAAGTTGTGTGGTACGGAAATCTGTCCCATCAAAATCTACCTGAAGAAGCAATTCGGGGCCATTAGATACGACTAGCAATAACCCGGTCTCACCCCTTTCACTGTTATGTACAATTGCGCATTCAACGGGGAAATTAGGGTTCAAGTGCAAATCCCAGAACGGAGTGGCACTTTCTTGGCCCTGATGTGAGCGGCTTTTTTGCTGACAGCCATTGATATCATAAATACGAAGCAATCCATCGGAATAGCCCGCTATAAGGTACGTGCTTGTCACAAGAAGCAAGCTTACCTCGCTAGACCGTTGGAATTTGACTCCGGTCTGGTAGTGACCTGCAACACTATACTGCTGAATAATGCCCAGCTTATAGCCCACGTATAAGAGCTTATTCAGACATCCAAACAAAAGATCACCTCCCACAGTATTCTCTGCACTGACTGGGTCACCCTCACCTAGAGCTATGCTTGTGACCGGGTCTTTGAAATTATCTATTCTATGAAATCTCGATACAACCTCACCTGTAGAACATTCCCAAAGGAGGACCGAGCCATCATGAGAGGCCGTGAGAAAGTTGCGGCCCCGGTCTATTATACCTAGGCCAGAGATCTGAGCCTTATGGTCTGCAAAAACACGCGCAGGCAGAGTCACGGGCGTAGGGCCTAGGGGCCATAGTTTGGTCTGGAGATCTTTGCCCACACTCATCATCACTTGCGAGGACGGGAGTACCATGATATGTGCGACATCTGCGAGATGGGCATCGTCAATTTTGCCTACTAGTTCTTCATTGGTGGTGTCGTACTGCAAGATTGCCCCCGCATCAGTTCCCACGAGCAAACGGGACCCATTGGGCGAGATTGCACACGCAGAAATCTTCGACGAACGGAGCCCCAAATGTAGCTTTGATTTGGGGGCAACGAGCAGGTAAACATGGCGCCCGAGCGTATCTTCAATTGTTACGGAGAATTTCAAGCTATCATGTCTGACCATTTCAATAGCATGGGGCAGATTCTCCTCCATGGTTAGTGCCAAGTGACCCAGTTCCATCAGCACCAAGATCTTGTAGAGTTCCAGCGATTCCTCATTTGCCGAGTCTCTACGGGCGACCCAGATCAGTTCCAGGACGACTTTCCCCATTTCGACATCCAGAATAACATCAAGAAACGTGTCTTGAACGGTAATTATATGCATTTTTAACAAGATTAACTAGATGATGCGAGGTAAATCTGAGTGGATCTCTTTTTTTTTTTTTCTTCGGTGCCATTTTCTGGGGTACGTCTTGTGTATTCGCCTGCTGCGGCGGTCGCGAAGAAGGCGTGGGGCCGTGATCCAGACCCAACTCAGCACGTATCACAGCCTAGAAGAGGGGCAAATTTCCCTCTAGATCACCAATATTTTAGAAAAATTTGCTGTTTTAAAACGGGAAGGTTCTAAAAAGGTAATTTGGCCATTTTTGAACTCTGTTTGTTTTTTGTTTTTGTTTTTGCTTTGTGAGAATTGCTGTGGACTTTGGCCTGGATAAACCTTCAGGGCCAAGTGCGTGTGGGGCCATTGGAACCAATCGCTAGTGAAACCGCCCCACGAATATGAATCTTTCCAAAGATTTGAAAGATTTAAAAGATTTAAAAGTTTTAGATACTAAATATTAAAAGAGAATTTTGAATTATTTATCCCAACTTCATTTCATGACACCCCGTTTTTATAAAGAACCCCCATGACAGTTGCCTTTGGGTCCCTTCATTTGGGGCCTCTGGGGCTTGGCTCGCGGAGGTACGGATGCGTCCGTGGCATGAGACCCGTCATTAGTATACACTGACGGACTAACGGCACAAACCAACCCAAAGCCTTACAATGACAGACGTGTTCAAAGATGATACAATCGCCATGTTCTTCAACGAAGACTTTAGTCCGGAAGACTACGTGGACGCTCTCTACGTGTCGATTGCTGGGTCTACAGACCGCTACTCCACACAGACATTAAGCAAGATCAATACCAGGACTCAGGATCTCCTAACACACTTGGATTACAACACAAATGTGCTCTTGCATGAGCTCGAGAAGAAAATGGACCAGTTAAAGAAACTGTCAAGCACAATTGGAATTTCAGAATACGTTCTGGCCGAGGAAAATTCCGGGGCCGTACATGCAGATACCAGCCGTCTCCAATACTATGTAGACTCGCTCAAAAATGCCGTCGAGACGCTCAGCGCCGATGTAGAAACCGTCAGACGCGAAACAGCAACATCAACAATAGCACAAATTCTGGAACCAGCCAACGGAGACGCGATTGGGTCGTTGATTCTGCTCAAGGAAGTGAAAGCCAGCATCCTAAAGGTGTATCACGTGATCCAGAATGCCCGGAGGAGAGTCGGGGGACTGGCAGACCTGGCTGTTTCGGACGAAGAGTTTCTGGCTGCGTTGCTGCTGCTCTATGAAGGCTTGAGACATAGATTACGCGAAGGAACCAACGAAGACCGCATAGAAGTAACAGAAACGGCGAAAGAACTACGCTCGTGGGTGCCGATGTTCCAGCCATTCACCAGTTTTGGGCCAGTTTTTGTCAAATTTGTGGTGAAGTTGGAAAACGAACTATAAGTAGAATAAAAATTAGAGACATTATTCACTACATAATCTGTGCAATTAATTATCATTATATTTTGGAATATTTCTAGGTTTTTCTAACGCATATTGTTTACGACACGGTTTCTTTTGGCTCATTAGTTGGAGCGGCAACGCCTTCCACTGAGCTCCCGACGTCTTTTTCTAAGTCTTTAGATGCTCTTTCCTTTCTTGCTTTTTTGCTCATCCAGCCAAAGCCAACATAGTAAAGGAAAGCATTGAATGCCCTTGTAGGGAAGATCTTCACCACCCACCAGTTTGGTACTATTCTAATCACCATACCCACTGGGATGGAAACCATACCACATATAATCGCAGTACCCCACATTGCTGGAGTTTGTCTAGCAATTGTAAAGGCTGCACCTCCAACAAACATGATCAAAACTTGCATTGCTCCAATAAGAAGTGCAATTGCAACAAAGTACCAGTTTCTAAACAAATGAGAAAAGAAGTTCAAGTTCTCCAAATTGATGCGCCCACGAATACTGGTAACATCGGCACACTCGTCCAACTTTCTTGTGACGAACAATTTCCAGAATTGCAACCACACAAATGCGTTGAAAGTCATAGCATCCAATTGCTTTTGTTGGTGGTTATTGATTGGCGTATTGCCGAAGAAAATCTGCTGCCCTGCGAAGTGCAAAATGAACGTAATAATCAACTGGTTAATGGATTGCCCAAGAATCATTTTCCACATAGACACACTGATCAATGGCATTGTTCTACCCGCAGGTTTTCTGTTCAAAAGAGCATCATCTGGCTTGTCGGTTGCCAATGCCAAGGCTGCCAAAGTGTCCATGATTAAGTTCACCCATAACAATTGAACAGCAGTCAAAACAGAGTGACCCTCAGTCGATGCAACAGCAGAAACAAATGTAAGCACACAGGCAGTGATGTTGACGGTCAATTGGAACTGAATAAACTTCTTGATCGATTCTGCAACAGTTCTTCCCCACTTGATGGCCTGGACAATATCTGTAAAGTCATCCGTCATCAAGATAATGTCGGAAGCTTCCCTGGCCACTTCAGTTCCACTGATACCCATTGAGAAACCAACATCAGCCAACTTTAAAGCGGGTGCGTCATTGGTACCATCTCCGGTAACAGCCACAACTTCTCCAGCCTTTCTCAAAGTATCTACCAAAATTCTCTTATCCTCGGGAGATGATCTAGCCAAGACCCTCAACATCGGAGCGATACGAGTTCTCTCTTCAGGAGATAACGCTCTGAATTTGGGGCCTTCCATGTAAGCATTTTCATTGGAAGAGTCTTCGGGAGTGAGAATGTTACAGCCTCTCGATATGGCCTTTGCTGTAGTCAAGTTGTCACCCGTGACCATTCTCACGGTGACACCAGCCATCTTACACTTCATGACCGCTTCGGCCACACCCTCCTTCAAAGGATCTTGGAGGCCAACAAGGATGTCCATTACAAGGTTTGCGGAAGAGTCATGTTTGGAGGCAGAAATGTCAATAAGCAGCTCAGGAAGAGCTTGAGCAGGGTTTTGTGGGTCAGCAACATTAGCTGGTGGCCATGAAGTAACGCCAACAAAGTCTTTGTGCGCCAACATGATGGCACGAAGGGCATCATTTGCATACTCGTCAATCTTCTCAAGCACGGCCTCTCTGTCCGAGCGTTCCATGGTAAAGGTCTCGTCACTACCGTCCACTTGGTAAGTACAATGTCTGAAAATGATCTCAGCAGCACCTTTAACGTAGAAGCGATATCCATTGTCAATTTTCATGACCACACCAGCCCACTTTCTAGAACTTTCAAAAGGAATGACTTGAACGATTTCAGAAGAAGCATTGTTTCTTTGCTCAGCCAAAGAGTTTCCAGAGAACTGGTCGAGTTTCTCTTTAGCAAACATCAAAAGCGCAGACTCTGTTTTATTACCCAAGTAAGGTTCGCTAGTAACACCAAGAGCCTCCTGTTTCTTTTCGCTGCTATGAAACAAATGGTAGAGCAAAGATCTCTGCTTCGGCTTCTCAAGAGTCTTCATGGCGGTGGCCTCGTCATAGTCGGAGTTTTCGAAAGCGGTGGAGTTGATGGTGATATTGGAGCTGATAAAGACCCTGAGTTTAGATGGAATCTGAGAAATCATGTCAACAGACTTAGCCACATTTTCCGTCATTCCAGCATCGAAAGAGTCGTCGAACAGAAGCTTATTATTAATGTATCCACGAACGATACGCATCTTGTTTTCCGTAAGTGTTCCAGTTTTATCCGAGCAAACAGCGGTAGCACCACCCATGATCTCACAAGAACGTAACACACGCACCAAGTTACCGTTTTGGGCCATTCTTGTGGTGGCAAAAGCCAAGGCAAGAGTGACGGCCAAAGGAAGACCTTCGGGAACGGCTACCACAACGATTGTAACTGCGACAATAAGAATGTCCACGAAGTTCTTACCCTTTTCGGCACCAGGTGAATTACGCAAAGCCCCCCCTGGAGCAATGTTGACACAGAAACGGATGAACAATACCACAAAAAGAACAAGCGCAGCCAAGAATCCGTACTTGGAGATTCCTTCGGCAAGGTTGTCCAAACGTTCTTGCAAAGGGGTGACTTCAGCCTCCAGATTCAAAGAGGCCATGGTTCTACCGTGGATAGAGTTAGTACCCACGGCAGTCACAAGAGCAGTACCCACACCAGAGAGAATTTTGGCACCAGAGATAAGAAAGGGGTCCTTGAATTTGATTTGGGTGGATCCAAGGTCCTCACCCAGGGCCAGATGTTGTTCGAAGAAAGCCATAGCATCGTTGGCCGGTTTCTTCTTGATGGTATTTGACTCACCCGTCAAAGCCGACTCGTCACACTCAAGATCTCCCGAAATCATCACGGAGTCTGCGGGGACCACATCTCCAGTCTCGAGAGAGATGACATCACCAACAAGCAAGTCGTAGATGGAGACCATGTGTCTGTCACCATTTCTGAACACAATGACCTCGCGGTCCTCTTTTTTGGAGTTAAGTTTGGCAAACTGGCGCTCTTTCTGGTAGTCGTTAGCAGCTCCAACAACAACGACAATGACCACGGCGGCAATGATGGCCACACCTTCGACCCAGTCGACTTTAGGCATCAATTTATGCTCATCGTCATACACGGGGCCCTGGCCAAACGTCTCATAAAGGCCCAAAGCCAATGAGATCACAGCCGCCACGGTCAAAAGAATCAAGACCTTATCCTTCATTGCCTCGTAACAGAGCACAAAGAAGGATTTTGCCTTCTTGGTGGGGAGCTGGTTTCTGCCATAGCGAGAAATCCGGTCCTCAAGATCGGAGTTGGCAGCTCCCAGTAACCCGAGCGATGGGTCACTCTGGAGATTTTGGGCAAGGTGGTCCAATCCTCCGAGATCATGAAGTTTGCGAAGAGACTTGGGGTCGTGAAGAGCAGTCAATTCTTCTGGCGTGACCGGAAATCCCGTGGGTTGTAATGGGCTATCTGAGGTGACGGAATGGTCATCTCTTTCGTCGTGGGGAACAGCCAATGACATGTGGAATGAATGAGGAATATTCTAGGAAGGAAACAAAGGGAGCAGTGTCTCAAAAGTAATGAGGAATTGAAAAAAAAAAAAAATAATGTAAAAACGATTTTTGGGCGATATATAAAAGAATGCCAAGGGGGTGTTGGAGATCTCTTCGATAAGCCTTGTTATATGGATTGAACCGAGAAAGTCACTAGAGGCAGCAAAAGCAAAAGCAAACACACAGGAAGCAAGAGTGACTTTGGGAGGTTGTATATGTTAAGCAAAAGATATGGAAACTAGATAAAAGATATAACCACAAGGAAATACCAGTACCTTTATTCCGAGCTGGAAAGATTTTGCCTTTTTCGATCACGAAACCACGATAACCGTGGTTTTGCTCTTGCAGGACTGGGTGCCGGTTTACACAGCCTCGTTTGCAGCCGTGCGCGGGTTTTCTCGCAGCAAAGGTGCCCTCACAAATTATCTTCGGCAGAAAAAATCTTCGCTCCGGAAACGAAGACACCAACGCCAACGCAGCAGCAACATAGTAAATAAATTCCATCACATAATTATCCCACCAAGGCTTTTTACTAAGGCCTGGAAAATCGGGTATTGGCATGACCATCTATTGGGGTCCATGGATTGGGGGAATTTTGGGGAGAATTTTGGGGAGAATTTTGGGGAGAATTTTGGCAGTGCTCTATTTTTTTTTTTTTTTTTTTTTTTTTTTTTTT
>JAJMHT010000015.1:98547-192133 GCA_030583145.1 Metschnikowia vanudenii | reverse complement strand
AAGCATAGTAAAAGGGTTGGCCGCCCAAACGTCCAACCGCGGATTCCTTATCTTATATATTTCTCCAGTCGCGCCAGCCCCTGACGGACGCTGCGCGACCGACACGTGCGCGACTCCTTATCTCGGATATTAACGAGGACCGGCACATCCGTACCTCCATGGATTCCTAGGACGGAAGTCCTCATCATTTACATAACATGGCTAACTCAGCTGCTTCACTAGCTCAGTTGGCAGAGCGTCAGTCTCATAAGTCTCTTGTGAAATCTGAAGGTCGACAGTTCGAACCTGCCGTGGAGCAGAAAAGTTTATTTTTTGAAGATCTCGACTAGGTAACAAAGTAGAAAGGATCATTCTCTTTCAGGCTGAAATTTGACTCTGTTTGGAACCAGCTTAATCTAATTACACTGTTTTTGGTCCCAAAGAAGTTTCTTTGTGAATGCCGAAGGTTGTTGACAGACAACTCGGACCGCCAAGTGCATATAGTGCAGGTAATATACGATATGCACGTATGCCGCGGCATTTTATGGGTTTTCGGACCTCCGACCTCATTCAAAACTTGCAAAATTTTTCTTGGGTTGAAAGTTTTAAAAAGCTCATTGCATCTCGAATCATTCCTTGGATACATTTTTCTTTTCCTTATCACCCAGATTTTTCTTTTTTCTACTGGCTAATACCTGAGCCCTGGTCAATCATCCTTCTGAGTTACGGTTAAAAATGGCACAGCTTTCTTCTCAAGGCAACAATGCCATTATTTACCTTACTTACATTGCTTTATTGGCATCCGGCCTTTTCTTAGCTTGGAAGTTTGCCAAAAGCGACAACTTTTTGTCATCAAATGGAACACAGAGAGGCCTTCCTTTGGCTGTGAATTTCATTGCTTCTGGTATGTTTGAATTTTTTTTTGAATTTTTTGTTTTTGCAACTTGCTAGCGGGTGTTGTTTTTTTTCTGTCCGGAACTGAAACAACTGAGACTAAACCGTTCGGACTCGATCAAGTTCATACTTGCGTGAGGAGGCTTTGTTGCATTTCACTTTTGTAGCGAGAGGTATACTTCATTTCCGTTCAAGTTTTAGAAACATACATTACCCTTCGAAAAGTCCGTTGAAGAAACTCCAATTCATAATTGCTCCTCATGAGCTTGTGAGGGTATTTCATAAAAGAAAAAAGAGAAAAAGAGTTGAATTTTTCAATACCGCCAAACGTGAATGCAACTCCTTCTGTTTGTCCCACTGTTCGGGTCACGGACTACCCAATGGATGTTCATTTTTGGTATCTAATTACTAACACTCAAAGCCATGGGATGTGGAATCTTGTCCACCTACGCTCAAATTGCCAATATTGCTGGGTTGCATGGTTTGCTTGTTTATACGCTTGCAGGATCTCTCCCTATCCTCGGATTTGCCGCCCTTGGACCTGTTATCCGGAAAAGATGCCCAGAGGGTTTCATTTTGACTGAGTGGGTTCGTCAAAGATTCGGAATCGTCACGGCATTGTACCTCTCATTCTTCACTTGTCTCACTATGTTCCTTTTCATGATCGGAGAGTTGTCAGCATTGAGAGGTGCCATTGAAACTTTAACTGGAATGAATGCATTAGGAGCCGTGATTGTTGAGTGTGTTGTCACCACAATTTATACATCATTTGGTGGATTCAGAGTCAGTTTTATCACGGATAACTTCCAAGGTGCTCTTGTCATCGTCTTGATCATTATTTGTGCAGCTGGAATGGGTTCATCCATCGAAATTGACACTTCAAAGGTTGGTCCATCTGGGTTATTGGAAGCCAACAAGTTGGGATGGCAATTGGTTTACATCTTACCTGTGGCAATTGCTACAAACGATTGTTTCATGTCCGGATTTTGGTTGAGAACTTTTGCAAGTAAGACCAACAAAGACCTTTGGATTGGGTGCGGAATTGCTACTTTCGTGACGTTTGCAGTTTGCACTTTGGTCGGTGTTCCAGGATTCTTAGCTGTATGGGGTGGATATCTTGAAGTAGGCGATGAAAACGGTTACAATGCATTCTTTGTTTTGCTTGAAAATATGCCAAGATGGGTTGTGGCATTTGTGTTGATTTTCACAGTTTGCTTGTCCACATGTACTTTCGATTCATTGCAAAGTGCAATGGTGTCCACCATCTCCAACGATTTGTTCCGTAATAAGATCAAGATGATCTATATTCGTGGTTTGGTCGTGGTTGTGATGATTCCTACCATCGTTTTGGCTGTGAAAGTTGCCAACAATGTGTTACAAATTTACTTAATTGCTGACATGGTTTCTGCGGCGATCATTCCTTCTATTTTCCTTGGCTTAAGTGACTCGTGGTTCTGGTTTATCCAGGGTCTTGATGTCATGGTGGGAGGATTAGGTGCTCTTTTGGCTGTGTTCGTTTTTGGTACAGTTTACTACGGATCCGCCAAAGAGGGAGGAAAGCTTCTTCTTGTTTGGAACGGTCTCTACAATTCTGAGGACTGGGGTCCTTTCGGAGCTTTCGTCATCACGCCATTTGGTGGATTGATTTTCACATTTATGTGCGCGGGATTGAGAATCGGGGTCTTGTACTTGTACTCAAAGGTTAGCGGTACCCAGTTCACTGCTCTTGACAAGAGAGAGTATGCTGCAAACGAAGTTGTAGAACCTGGAGAAAATTATGGATCTGTTTCGGACACTAGTGCCAAAAAAGACTCTACTGAGGCATTTTAATTCACTTAATACTTTAATTCATATTGTTTTCGAATTTAAAAATGTGTAACGAGAGAAATGGTATAAGGTAACCGGTTTAATGAGGCAATTTATATTGGTCGCTCAACGCAGTTGAGGATCAAGGGGTTGCTCATTTATGCAATGTCGAACGAGGACTTACCAAAGTCGGGTGTACCACCCAAAGTGTTGAAAAGATCGCCCGTGTAGTTCTCTGGGCTGTACTTCTTACCAGAGTAGTAAACGTCATCCCACTGTGCCAAAACATCCCTAACGAATGGCATACCAGCGATTGGCAAGTTAGCGAAAGCCAGACCAGCACCACCACTTTGTGGGTTATTGAACCAACCCACAGTATCATTAGCTCTAGATGGAGGTGGTCTGGTGAAATCGGAAATAGATCTCATGACGACAACTCTGTTGTAGTCAGCAAGACCGTATCTGTGTAATCTAGTGAATGCTTCCAAGGATGCGTTATCTTCTTGGGCAGTAGAACAGTATGTGGCAGAGCCATTGGTCATCAAAGAAGCATAGAATGAGAAATAATCACCCAAAGTGTTACCAGTGAAGTAGTTGTCAGAGGTCAACGCGTCACACTTCACGACAGAGGGCAAGCTACGGGCCGCGGTCTCATTGTACAACAATCTGTTGGCGGCATTGGCTTCAGTTCCGTTGTCCAAATCCACAGTCTGAGCTAACTCCACAGCTCTGTCTCTCAAATTCTCATTGACTTCAAAAACTTCGGTACCGTAAACATTTTGGGGATAGGTCCAAGGGTTATCAGTTCCGTACGCCCAGTATCCAGAAGTCCAGTTAGCATGCACATTGCTAAAGTCTTGGTAAGCAACCTCATACTCCAAAGCGACCTGAACAGCGTACTTAGCGAAGGTGACTGATCCCATGGTAGTGAACTGGGGTTCTCCACCGGCAATACCAGAAATCAAAAAGTAGGTATGCGAGAGGTCGAACAAAGGAGACAACCCCAAAGCAGTAACAGATGAAGCAGCATTAATTTCACCTTCACCCGTGGTCATCTCACACACAGAGTAGTTTCCCGTACAGTAAATAGTTGGATACATTGGGGACAAACCTGGAATAGTGATGTTGTGCTCGAAATCCAAAGACGACAACCATGGCTTAGCCTCATATTCAAACATGTTAATGATGAAGACCTTAGGTTGAAAGATAGCGAATGGCTTTGCATAAGAGGCTTGGAAGTTGTCTTTGGCGGTGAGATCTGCCGTAGCATTAACAATGGTTCTCTTCTCTAATGGATGTGCAATGGCAGAGGCCAAAATTGCAGCCGAAGAGAGAAACGAGGAGAGCTTCATTTGAACAGTGATTAGAAGAAGAAAAGAAGATGCCGAAAAACAGAACTCATTGCGATTGTTACCCCCCTTTTATAGTTTTTATTTTTCACCACCGATGCCATCAGAGCTGACATCGGAGAGATTCGGAGTGGAATCGGGTAATTTAATTAGGTGCGTCTGCATGATGAGATCTGCCAATAGTCGTTCGCGGGTGGTTGCCCAAAAAGATAATGAGATGCGCCTCGAACTACTTTCAGGGAAGGTTTTTAATAATTTTGCATTCCAAAAAAGACAATTTTAAATTTTTTTGAAGATATCGAGAAAATTAAGGTGCTACTTTGGAAATGTTCTGTTTATGTCAATTTTCATAGATACTTCTTGAGAGTTGTTGGGTCTAGATTCACTTCCCATCATTTCGCCGCGGCGCTACCGCGGGCTCATTCCGCACAAGACCACGGCACATCGACAAAACAGGAATTTGTGATAACAAACCTGAAAGGTGTCGCAGCAACCATCTAGGAAATGTCTCAAAATTCCGACTCTGATAGGATGTCATGCAAAAAAGGGGTGCAGAACCCTCGGATCTCAAAGGCAAGGCGAAAATGTCGTCGGAGGGAAAAAAAAAAATCAGGTAGATTGGAGTGCTTCATTGCTACAAGTTAACTACATTGACAAACTCACGATCAGTGATTCAGGTTTTCCGATCTCACTTTCATATAATTGAATTTTTGGTTCAAGATATGCTAGCACTAAACGGCCATGGTTCTGGGGCTCATTTAAAATAGGGGAAGTTAATCTAAATCTTATTATACAATTTCGCCGAATGTGCTATCAGCGTACCTTCGGAACCGGGCCGCCGGACTGATTTAGTACTTGGTGTACGGGCTTGATTATATCAGGCAAAGTCAAAAATGTTGAAAAAGTGTATTTTCAGGCTGCATTAGGCGCCTAGTTTTTTCATGGTTTTTGAGTCTCTCCACCGAGTTTCTTTCTTTCTATCCTTAATTTTTGTGCCATAGTAATTCTTTAGGCGTAAAAGAACCCAAGTAGACAGAAGAACCCCAATTGAGTATTTATCAAATACGTTATGATTTGACAGGCTTCTCGACTATCGATGTATCCCCTTTGGGGATTGCACATCCAAGACCGACGGTAATGAGAATGATGCCGTTCGCACAATTATGCAGACATTAAGCCGCAAGATGCAAAAGGAGAAGCATACCGAAGACCATGTGAAAATTCTTTAAAACAGCATAGTTCAATGCTTGCATGTATTTGCTCAAACGACGTTGTATTCACCGGTATCAATGGCAATGGCAATTTCAATGCTTACCTAGATTGATATAGTCATGTTAAGCGTCGGTGTTAGAAGCCGCATGCTCGACTTGGTCATTTTTTTCACCATCACTAACCTTCAGAAAAGATGGAGAATTCAACAAATACCCATGAACTTTCAGTAATCTTTATGTGGAAATATAACTATTTCAAACCCCAAGAAAATAATTTCCCAGTGTGGGCAAAAGTGACTTTCAACGGATTAGGGGAACTTCAATCAACTGGCTATTTGCAGTGGCTGTACGGTCACAGTACATCACACCATGGCATTTTTTCTTTTCTTTTCAAGAGTAATAGTTACATTTCTCTTGCTTGAAAATGGAAGTAACAATATTCAAAGCGCGCAACCCGTAGAAACCATCATGAAAGACGACTGGATTGGGTGCGAGTAGTTCTGCGGGTCTCTGCCAGAACAGGGTTTACGAGCCTATTTTTCGACAAGATGAATACATATTGCACACCAAAGCGCCTAACCATAGGACATTTCTTCACAAAATTACTTCCGAAGACATTTCTTAACCGCAAATTCCAATTAAAAAATCAGAAAAATAGCAATAATAAAGAGATCTTACTTAATTTTAAAGTAGTAGTCTTTGTTTTCTAAGACAACACCGCAGAATCATGTCAATTTCCGAGTCATGACGGAAAAAGTTCTTTCATTCATGGTGCCGAATTAGAATTCCAAATATACGCATGAAGGGTTTTTGCAGTCGAGTTGAGTCTCAAAAAAATTGAGTACTGTATATCCTTCAGAAAATGAATTTGGTTCATTGATATGTTTTGCCGTGAACGGGACGACACCTTTTTACACTTTCTCGATTATCAGAACGCGACGCGGTTTCTCGAGAAACATGCGGTGGATTCTTCAGTGCACTTATTCAACTCCACCTTTTGCCTCCACTACTTACTTCATTGAATTAGATAAAAACACTTAAATGCTACTAGTCAAATTGATGTGTTCAATGGGGCCCAATCGTAAAATATCAAGTTGAAGGTGTCATTTGATACCGTGGTAGGACAATGGCGTAGTAAGACAATGGCGTAGTAAGACAATGGCGTGGTAAGACAATGGCACGTTAAGCCAATAGCGTGTTAGTACAATACTACAGCAGGCCAGTGACGTGGCGTTTCAGTATTAACCCTTAAAGTATTCATAGGAATAACCCTAAGAATCTTCTTCCCTTTACATTTGGAGATTTTTCAGGTTTAGTGATATTCGCTGCACCTTTGTATTGGTGTTTATTTGACTCGACAATTTTCTTGAAACATTTTGCGACGCGCGCGCGTGCAGGGTGACAAATTATCGGGACGCGATCCCCATCTAAAGAAGAACTTTCTCAAACAATTAGTGCTGACCATTTTTTTTTTATTCCAGCAGATATGACAACTTCTCTGCCTTCGGAGGAACAGGGAACTAGTTCTAGAGAGGATGTCCGCAGATCCTCAAAACGGAACTTTTCCGTAAGCGTATGTTCTCATCTACACTTAAGTGGGTATCTTTCGACCATTAACACCACACACAAACGCATCCGGGGTTGAACTCTTACTAACAATTTTTAGTCAGGACAATCGGCTGATCAATATATGTCCCAATTGCTTGTGCAAAATAAAAAGAGAAGAGTAGGAGACGATGAGGATTCGAGTGATTCCAGCGATGAAGAAGAGGAAGATAATCAGGCCCGAAATGCTGGGTTCATCAAGAAGCTTACACTTAAAAATTTCATGTGCCATGATCACTTCGAACTAAGCTTTGGTCCACATATGAACTTTATCATTGGAAGAAATGGTTCAGGAAAGAGTGCAGTTCTCACAGGAATTTCCGTGGGGTTGGGTGCTAAAGCCACAAATACTAACAGAGGCTCGTCGACCAAGTCACTCATTAAGGACGGAAGAACCATGGCAAGGATTCTTATTGAAATTGACAATGATGGAGATAATGCGTATGAACCGGAGACGTATGGAAAATCGATTTTTGTGGAGAGAAAAATAAGCCGCGACGGTCCAATAACGTACTCCATCAAAAGTGAAGACGGATCAGTGATTTCACAAAAGAAAAAGACATTGGATGAAATTCTACAGAAGTTCTTTATTGTTGTAAATAATCCTTTGTCTTTCCTTTCTCAAGATAAGGCACGTGAATTTATCGGAACAAGCTCAGAGCAGAGCAGATTTGCTTACTTTTCGGAGGGTACCAACATTCAAGCAATTATTCTGAATTACCAGGACATTTCTCAGAAAATCAATAGTCTACAGAACAGATTGGGTGCAGCAAAGACGTACTATAGGGAGGCGTCCGAAAGATCCACAAATTCCGAACTACTATACAAGAAGTATAAACAATCGCATACTTTGAGGCAACAGTTGGAGAAAATTCATGGTAAGATCTATTGGTTCAATGTTGAGGTTCAAAAAAGGTCGATTGTTAAGAAAGAGCGTGAGTTATCCGATACAGGTACGGAAATTCAGACAACGGACCTGGAGATCGAGAAAAATGACAAGTTGATTGAACTTCAGAAGCAGGACATCGATACCATCAGCTCGGAAAAGAGTAGTATCGATGAAGAGTTTGATTCCAGACAAGAAGAATGCACGAAAGCCGAATCTTTGTATGATGATGCTGCGAGAAAAGTCCAAAGTGTGCTTTCAGACGTGAAAAACTACAAAGCTGAGATTGAAAACTTCACCAAACAAGTCAAAAAACATAAAGAAGATCTCGTTGTGGAACAGAAAAAGATCGACGATGCCAATGGTGGTTCCAAAGAAGCATTGACCCAAAAGCTTGAATTGCTAAAGAATCACCAAGAGAAATTGACAGCCTCAAGAGATGAAATTCAAAACAAATTAAATGAAACCGACCGCCCTAGTTCAGAAATGATGTCTTTGAAACAAGAACTCATCGAGATACAATCGATGACAGCAAGTCTTCAGAAAAGAAAAGCAAGTATTGAGCAAGCCAAAAGTGACAGGTATGCCGCTTTTGGCAAAATTTCAAATTTGATGAGAGACATTCAAATGGAACGCTCCTGGCATCGAAAACCTATTGGGCCTGTTGGCTGCTACGTTTCTGTGAAGGACGAGTTTCTGAAATGGGGTGATTTGATAAATGCAACTCTTCAAAGGACCCTAGACTCATTTGTCGTTTGCGATGAGCACGACAGAAAGATCCTTAAAAATCTTATGAAGAAAAATGGGTCGAATAAGAGCATTATTGTCAGAAAGTTTGAACAATTCAGTTTCAACAATCAACTTTCGTCCCGGTACTTGACATTTCTTAATGCACTCGAGTTTCAAGATGAGGATGCCAAATTTACCCTAATAGACTCATCTCAAATAGAGGAGATTGTTCTTTGTGAATCTGTATCAGAAGCTGAAAATGTCACGAGAGACCGTTTAGTGAGGAATGCTTTTTGTCTCAACGATAGGAATTCAGCGGTTCGGTTGAGTAGAAGGGAAGGCCAGATATCGAGGGATCCTTTGTTTTATTCAAGAGATCTTAGGAAGCTTGCTGGTAAAGTCGATAGCACTTCTTTTATTCAAGAGCTCCAAGAATTTTCGAGACAAGAAGCTTTGGTCAGAGGGCAGATGAAGAACCTTCTAGCCCAAGAGCGCGAGCAAAAATTAAATCTTCAACATGAGCTAGATCAAAAGAAGTCACAGCTCAAGACAATCAATAACCTGATCTTTACAACTCAGAAGTCTCTTCTTGAAGAAGGCGATTACGGAAAAATTGCTAACTTGAATCTGCAAATTGAACTTTGTGAGAACCAAATAAAAACCAGAGAAGGTATGTCAATCGAACTAGTGCAGGTTTTGCAGGAGTGCAAAAGTAACCAGAGTGTTCTCAAGGATAAACTCAGACAAGAAAGGCAGTTGAAGAACTCAGTTGCGGAGAAACTATCAGAATGTGAAACTAAAATCAACAGCCGACTTGAAGCACTTCTGTTATTGAAAGCAGAGGTTGAGAATTTGAAGAAGAGGAAGAGAGACATAATTGCTGCCATTGATCTCCTAAAGAAGAAGATCACGGTAGAAAACCAAAAGCACGAAGAGTACATCACTCTTGCACAAGAACGATGTGCCAGATCAGAAGTGACTATCTTGGAAACTGACACCGCTCACACCATTTCAACTGAATATAAGAATGTTCAGCAACAGATTGAAGAGATGGAGAATCAAAATGAGAAGCCTTTTGAAGAAGTTCAACGGGAACTTTTGAATAACCGAGCTTTAAAAGACAAGTGCGAAAAAACTTTAGTGGAGGTTCAAAATGCTCGGGTCAATTTGGAAAGCGACTTAAACGCAAGGTTTCACAATCTTAATATCACCATACGCGAGAAATTATCAAGAGCAAAACTGTCGTTTGAACTGTCTTTGGCGTTGCGTGGTTTTAAGGGAAAATTGGAGTTCGATTTCAAAAATAAGAGGGTGGTTACAGAAGTCCAGACAGAAGACAACGAAGAAACACGGGCTGTCCTGTCGTTGTCTGGAGGTGAGAAATCTTTCACACAAATTTCATTCTTACTCAGTATTTGGAAGATCATGAAACCAAGAGTATGTGGTTTGGATGAGTTTGATGTGTTCATGGACTCAGTCAATCGCACAATCGCAATCCGGCTCCTCATTCATGAACTTAGAGGATCTACTGCCCAATCGATCTTCATAACACCACAGGATATCGCTGTTGTCGGAGATTTACAAGACAGCGAAGATGTCAGGATTCACAGAATTCTGCCACCGAGAAAGGACTAACCAAACCGGGTCATACAGGTATAATGAGATTTCGAAGGTCCAGAAAATGCAAACCAAGCGAAAGCGCGCGATTGTAGACATCGTTGTCAACAGTAATGACGTGCTTACTAGTTCTTCTCCAGGATTTGGTCATCCGAATTATTTCATCCATATTAGCTAGCGGTGAATGAAAATAACAATTTAAGAATGCACGAAAGCAAGTTGGAGGCATCGAAGCTTTTCGGGTTAGGCTCTCGCACAATTTGTAGCTTTGAATGAGAATGTTGTGATAATCCAGATTTCTCTGGGAGCCTGGAGCTTGGAATTGACGTTCCAAAGCTTTGAAAATACAAGAGAATTCATGCAGTGAAATGTAAGCATTCGCCGGTAGTTCTGGGAAGATACTAGGCACGCTGTTGGCAACTGCCACCGCTTCTAAACAGTACCCTAAATCACAAAGACAAGTGATAACAAACTTACTCATGGAGCAGGGATTCTTGGCTATAAAACCCAAAAGGCGATCCACCACTGACTCGGAACGTATGACAAGTTCTTGTATCTGTTCACTTAGAAGATCCCTAAAAGTCGGTAGCTCCGCAACATCCAAAACACCATCAAAAATCGCCCAGTAGGGACCCGATTCTATATTGTAATCATTGAAAACGATTTCGGGCATGAATATGTTTTCTGAATTGCTGCCTTCTAAATCCTTGTTCTCATTAGGTGTATTCTGGGCAATATTCATTTGCCTGTTCCTGTAATTCCTGTAACTCGCGTACTTTAAAGAATGTGAGGCATCCTTGGGGTCCCTACCAGGCATATGTCCTCTGTATTTGATAGCCAATAATACGAAAGCATCTAATGCTTCCAGAAATAGACCAGCCTTTGAAACAGACTCAACCTTGGTTATATGTAACGCTTGATACACATCACTGTGACCGAAATTCGAGTAAAACCGTTTGAAGTACTGACGAAGACCATCAATAGCAACGTAATTTCCATGAAGGGCGAATACAACTGCCAAACTTTCGATCGTCGAAGGTAAAAGCAAGAAAGGGATATCTTCATTTTCTTCAGATATTTCATCACGACCAACAAAGTTCAGGAATGGGTTGATAATTTCATGATAAACCAATGAGGCAGAGGGATGATGAGCCAAAGACCCGGCTTTGGAGGCAAGCATAGACCAGAATTGATTGGATAGTTTATAATGGGCGCTATCTGAACTGAAAAGAATGTGGACTAGTGAAATCACCGCATTCAAATTATTCGAACTTAATAAGCTGAATAAGTATGTCTCAACCAAATCTGACTGAACCTTAAGACCAACATTGTCCGAAATGTGCTGAAAAATCAGAGAAGCGGATTCCTTAGTCGCTATCATGGATTGAAGTTTAAGTGATTCAATAGCTCCTGGGGAAATTTCTTGTTGGGAATGAAGTTGATGAACACGCCGTAGATTGGGAGAACCTCCAAGGCTTGTTTGGTGAGAGATCACATATTTTGGTGACTTGTAGTTCAAGTGACATAACCCTTTCTTTGGATCAAAAGCTCGAAAACAGTGACCACGGTGTCGAGGGATCATGTCTTGCAAGGGTATAGTTGAGGAGTGCACAAGTGAAAAAACAAAAGTGCTACAAAAGTGAGCAAGAAATAGAACTGCAGTTTGATATGGAGGATGAAACACCATTAGAATGTGGTGAAATTTATTATGAATTCCCATAAATTCAGATAGCACTTCTGAGTAATAAATTAAATCAGGTTGTCAAAAAGGCAATTTCTGATCAGTTATGTAATACTACTACTAAAACACTAAAAGTCTAAAATTTTGAAATGTAAAAGTTCTCAAATTCTCAAATTGAAGGTTAAGACTTCAAAACTTTTTTGAGTCCACCACTGATAGAGAGCAGAACGCATAAAATATGGATGTTCTAAAGAAACAGAATGACTATTCGATATCATACACTTCTACATTGAATGAAAATATCACTGATGCAAAGAGGAGAATAATCTGACCCAAATAATTCCCATCTACGACTGTGTCCAGGAAATGCGAGGCGACCGATTATTCGCAATACAGAAAAAAAAACCATACGAAAAAGATCACCTGTCGTGTATTCGAATCTTCCGAAACGTTAAGATGCTTAAACTAGGAATTTCTCGTTCAGCACGATCTTTGCTTTCGAAGTCCTCTCCCAGCTTCAGACCACATCTTTCGCAAAATATTGTTGGTGGTTCTCTCGCCCCCGCTTTCCTTGGAGTCAGATTCAACTCTTCGGTTCCAACTTCTGAGATCAAAAATAAACTTACTGATTTCGCTGCCGAAAACGCAGCACTCGCTTCTGACGCAGCCACTACTACTTTGAACTCGAATGAGTTAGGATATATGGCTTCTATTGGCCTTGGAGAAGGCTGGGGTCCAACCGCGATCCTCACAAACATTCTTGAAATCACTCACGTTTATACCGGGTTGCCTTGGTGGGCCAGTATTGTGTGTGCCACATTTGCGGTGCGTGCGGTTATGTTTCCAATCTATGTTAAGTCTTCTGCAAACATGGCTAAAATGTCAAAAATTAAACCCGAGGTGGATGAGCTTATGAATGAAATGAGAAGCGGTTCAAACTCTGAAAAGATGGCCGCCATGAGTAAGAGAAACAAGTTGTATAAAGAACACGGAATCAAAACCTCGCATTCATTCTTACCCTTGCTTCAATTACCCGTCGCCTACGGATTTTTCCAAGCAACCAGAAACATGGCTCATTACCCTGTACAAGGCTTTGCCAACCAGGGTGCGTACTGGTTCGAGAATTTGACTCAGGCTGACCCTTACTTAGGTTTACAAATCCTTACTGCTCTCGTGGTCACCGGTATGATTAGAGGAGGTGGTGAAACTGGAGCTCAAACTATGAACCCTATGTTCAAGAAAGTGATGACATTTTTGCCATTCCTCTCGATTTTTGTCACTTACAACATGTCTGCTTCGATTTTGGTTTACTTTGCCGCTAATGCAGTGTTCTCTTTTGTTCAATCGCTTGTTTTGAAGAATAAATACTTCCGCAAGTTGGCGTCGATTCCTCCAATCCAACCTCCTGTACGTTTACCCGGTGCCAAGGCACCTCCAACAACAGTCAGTGAATGGTGGAATGAATACAACGCAAATTTGAAGAAGCAAGCTCGGTCCAAGATGGAGCAAACCAACAAGAAGCTCGAAGCTATTGAAACAAGAAAACAGAACACAAGTGACGGATTCATCAAAAGACATTAAAATATTATTATTGTAAATAGACCCTTTAGTTTAAATAAATAGATAAACCCAGTGACCAGTCAAAACTTAAACCCAAACTCGAAACACAGAGAGCAGTCGCATCAAAATAACCATGACAATAAGAAATAAAAACTCCTCTTCCGTCAGTAAAAGATTATGAGCTGTCTGGCTCAAAAATTGCCTTAAAATTTTCAATTAGTTTCTCAAGAATGTGATTCATGAGACCAAAATTGTTTATCAAGGATTCCAAGTTACTAGCCTCCGTCAAAGCTGGACCAATGACCGTGGCTAGGTTGGAACATGTCATTTTATTGATTTCATTTTCCTTGACAACGTGACTCAAATGTCTTGCAAGAGCTTCAAGCGTACAATAGTTAACGCGAGGAAGGCCCGAAAGCGCCTTTCTATACGCGATAGCATCATTCGCTGTAAACTTATGGTGTTCACTAGCTGGGCGCTTCAAAGGACATAGAATTTCAATAACCTGGTCAGTGAGAAGTGCGTCGGGCAACTCCCGAAAGAACAGCTTCACACAACTGGTGAGCGTGTGCACATCGACATTTCTGTTTTTGAGATTGATCCCACCCGTTTTATTGATCTCTTGTTTAATTGCACTCAATTCACTTAGCGAAGTGCTAATTCGATAGATCCCCACCTCTTTCACACCATCTCTTTCAATCGCCTCATATATTGAGTCCAATACAGCTGGTGAATCCGAGCGATCTCTTGCGCAAATTGTGGCCAATGGTACACCAAAGGTTGTATGAGAACGGTCATGCTTTGTGTTGATAGTTTTGGACAAAAACCAATGCCGGTTCGCATAATTTAAGCATCGAAGCCATTCTTTGGCATCTGATTCACTAGGTGCCTGGAAAAAGCAAGCCTCATTGGTATTGTTTGTATCAAATTTGAAGCAGAATGGTAAAAGATAAACCGGGAAAATCTTACGATCTTTCAATTGGATCACGAGAACAGGCTTTTGTCTTGGATCTGCAGCACTCATCGGATCTGGGAGCTCCTTGTATGTAACGGCTCTTTCATATACATTAGTGTGTCCGAACGGACGAGATTTGTTAAACAAACCGCTTATCTTGAATCTTGAAGCAGAGGTGGTTTTGTACGCCATTGATTGCCTTCTCAAGTTGGCGCTCGCTGAATTATTTCCAGCCAGAGCGAGCTCGGAATTCAGCGACACTCTTTTATCCCCGAAATTTCTCTTTTGTTCGTCATTTATCAATATCGAGTACTGCCTTTTGATCACGGCGTGGAACAATCCCCCGTTTCCTTTGCCGGCAGTTTCATTATACGAAATGGTCCCAAAAGAGACATCCTCATCCAAATTCAAAAGAAATTCAAATTCTTTAGTGTCTTTATGAAGTTCGTCACTTCTTAAGTCCTCCACATTCAATTCCTTGATGAGTTTGAAAAGAAAGAATCTTTTGTTAAAGTTAATGGCACTTCGATGGAAAGATGGAGATTTGTTCAAATCAAGAAGGTTTTGAATGATCCAACCAAAGCATGGAAGAAGAGGCTCACTACCAGCCAGTAAATCGGATTGCTTGATATACTTCGGTAAGAGAGACTCAATGTCGTTGTACTTCTGGTCAGAAGTCTGAGCACCTAAGGCGGCAGAGGCCTTATACCATAATTGTACTAGAGAGCGGCTTTCAGGAGAGCAAATGACACTTGTAATAGCAGTTTCGATACAAGAAGGAATTTCATTTCTGTCACCTTCAAAAATAAACTGGCTGTCTTTCATTTTCAATCTTGAGATTTGAACCATAAGCAATAATGTTTTCATTCTTTCAAGACGCTCTTCAGCACTGATATTCTCATCACAAAGTTGGATAAGTAAATACGCCTTGAACTTGAGGTAAAGACTGTATAACTTCCTGAAAACAAGGGGAAATTTGTTCAAAACTTTGTCCTTTGGATGGGTATCGTAGAGCGAGTCAAGATAAGTGAAGATATCAGTGATCCTGAGATGATCTTCCGAAGTAGATATTCTTTGGTGGGTATAATTCAAGAGTGAATTGTTCACGAACAGATTTTCAAGAACTTTGAAAATAGAAAACCAATTCTTGGGGCTGATGCCCTGGTAGAAAATAGCAAGCAACTTGTTAAACTTGTTGAGGAATTTCTCCACTTTGTGAACGTTTTTGTGACTGGGCAAATTTCTATTCATCGGAACTTCTTGCATGCTTCTAGAAAATTGAAATTCACGTGTAAGGAAGTCATCAAACTTCAGTGCTTCCACAGGCCTGTAGCTTTTCTTGATAAAGAGCTTTTTCAATCTTTTATAGAAGTCAACAAGACTTTCAAAAGATTCATTCAACTCGTGGTCAATTTTGTTCGAATTGTACCATTGCAAAATTTCATTGCTGTAGAGCTTGAGTAATTTAATCATGATATTTTTGTTGTTCAAGTCATTTGAAAAGCTCTCAAAAAAGTTATTCAAGAGAATAATGAGCACCTTGAGTATGTTGGCCTGAATTTGGAGAAGGAGCTCGTAGTCTACTTCGCCCAATTGGGAAAGATCCACCTCTTCATCTGCTGCCCACTTAGGAAATGCACCGAAAGATGCTGGATCACAAGTGCGTTGTTGCTTTAAATACTGCCTCTTCATGACTGAGATAACAGCATTTCCAGAATTGATAAATCTATGAGCGAGCTTCTCAAGTAGTTCCTTTGTTGTAATGAAAGAACTATAGTTTAACATGAAGACAAATCTGTACTCTGTGAGATCAATTGGATGCTTCTCATCAAAGTATTTGGAGTCTATCAAAAGTAAATCAATCAATTTGTCCATTGAGGCAAAGCGTGGAATGTATCTTTCTAAGCGAGGATGGGAACCATTCTTAGAATTTTGAGACACAAGTCCGAAACTGGAATGCTTTTTTTTGACATCATCAGAACTTTCAGAATCGTTTACCATGGAGAAATTTCTGTACTTATCAGCGTTCATGATGTGATCTACATCGATCCCCAAACCTTCGTCATCTGCTCCTGACCGATAAATATCACCGGTGGAAATGGCCAGAGTCATGGTACGCTCATAATCACTAATGAAATCATCAAGGCGAAGAACCAATTGATTGTCAACGACAATATTATGGGTATCACGCACCTCCATACCCTTGCTTTCCGAATGTGGGACAAGGTCATCATATTTCGCAAGATCAATTTTATAGTATTGGAGATTGAGTGTCGGTAACTTATCTTCAGTAGACAAGTCAGACTTTGGAAGAGCTTGATTCTTAGTAGATGTATCACTCATATCAATCGACATACGATTCATGGATGACGAACCAGAATCAACTGAAAAAGTGCTTTGTGTGTCTTTCAGGTAGGACTTCAAGGAAAAGTCAAAATGGCCATTGGCCAAAGGATGCAAATAAGCTTCTCTGAGACTTGGCTCAAGACGCAAGGAATAGTCCATCACCATGTGAAGATCAATGGACTCACAATTCAATTCCAACAAGCGGAAAAGCTTTCTGCGTAGTTCACCTTGCGTGGATGCATCTTCCTTTAGAAGCTTGCTATTTGCATCAGACATTGAAATTTTTGGTGGCAGGGAACTTGATTTTCCGTCATCCTTGTTAACTCCAAGATAGAGCACTTGATTTAAACTTTCATTGGAGAAAATGAATCCCATCGAATCGTAACGCCTCAAAACGTCTTGATTGTACGATATAATTTCTGGGGAATTGGAAAGATTTGTCAAGTAGTCTTTCCAACGGTCAAAAGAGTAGGTGATCTTTTTCCAAATAGATTCTAGATCTGTAACATTAGTGGATTTGGTGTTGTTGACCAACAAGTCTCCGAAATATGGAACTACCTTTTCCTTGGGGTATATTTTTCCCAAACCTCTAGGGGCCATGATGTGATAAGATTCCTTGAAGTTAGCCAGTGTCTCGGGCTTAGAGCTAGAGTTTGAGATACCTTCAACCATCAAAGGCTCATTGGTATTTGCTAGATGCCTTCGGTCAAGTTCGAACAAAACAGGTGACCAATCATTCTTCAATAGCTTGATATAGTCATCACCAACATGTGTCCACACAGAGGTCAATCGAAGAACTGGTTGAGATAATATTATGGAGGAGATTCCCAACCATGAAGACATGTTTCCAGTCTTATCTAAAAGACACCCGAGATCAATCCACTTCTCCAAAATTCGAGCCAGCTTTTCAGGGACGGAATGCAGATTTTCAACGAACAAATGATGAATGAGAAGCCTTGACAAATAATGAACATGAGTTTCGTTGTTGAAAATCAACGGATTTTTCTTGTAAAAATAATCACCAGGACCATTCTCACAAACCGACGTGAAAAGCAACAAAGATTTGTCTATACTAGAGTTCCAAGTATTGAAGAATAACAAATCTATCTCTGTGATCACCGCCACAAGGTCAACAAGATTAATATTGTTCATGAACTTCGACGAATTCAAGTCCATAAGAACACTTTCGGTTGGGCTGGACGAAGCACTAGAATCAACATTTCCAATGAGGCCAAGAAGACTTTTTTGCTTCGCAACAATAGAGTCCTGGAGCCGCGTAATAGAGGCTAGAGAAGCCACCAGGTTCGCAGTGGTCAAGCATTGCAAAATCTTTGGAATGTAAGGGGCAACGTCAGATTTTAGTAGAAAGCCACTAAAGTTCTCATCGATATGCTTTAGTAAGGAAATGACACGGTCACATAAATCTGCATTTGGCTCATACTCGACAAATTTTCCACTGTATATGGCCTGCAAGAAAATGTGCATGAGTCTTAGTATATCGCCAAACTTAGGAAACAAAGGGAATACTATTGTTAAATGGCGAATTGATCTGGCTTGTGTCAGGGTGTTGGCAAACATGAAAAAATGGACCAAGGCTTCGATGGAAGAGGACGAGCGGAATGTGTCTGATGAGGAGTCAAAATCGAGTTCCGGATGCGGCAATGTATGCAGAAAATATGAAATATGCTCGGGAACTATCACCGAATCCTCCGCAAGAGTTGAAGGGGATGGAGTGAAGGGTTTGGTATAAGTGCTTTGGGTGGAAATTCCATTGTTGAATGAATTAAGGTCACTCGTTGAAGCAAATGTAGACGAAGAAGTAGCGACCGTGGATTCACCCACCGAGTTGAGCTCAGTTCTGGCAAAAGACGCCGCAGCTTGATCTGAATTTGCTAGGGAAGACGCCTCTAGTTCATAGGCAGCCCCAGAGTTCGACGAGTTGGGGTTAAGGTCGAGCTTAAACTGGCGGATATTCATCAGTGGGGGAGGGCGATAAATGTATAAATGTGAACCCCGCAACTCCACACGGTACAAACGAAGAGACGACTCGTTGAAGTCTTGCATGGGAGACGCATTCAAAACTCCATTTAACCACGCGTGTTTCATGGATTTGGCATCGTAATCCGGGTCAATCAAAGACCGCACATGTGACGCGGTGGGAACAAGCTCCTGCTCGATGGTTTCGACAAGAGAGAAGGAGTCATCGCTGGGACCAGGGGAGCTTCTAGAGGCCGCTGCCATTGAGCGTCTCTTCGAGCTCTTGTTCCACATTTTCCTCATGGCCAAGGGTTTGGACGACAGGTATATTTATTCGGCTGGCGTACCCTGCACGAGACAGTGTTGATTCTTTTGCGGAAATATTCAGGAACAGCAATCCCGTGAGCCTCGGTATATAAATTAGTGGGAGGGCAAGGATGAAAGAACCGAAAGAGAAAATCTATTGAAGGAGACACAAAGATACCAGTTGAAGTAAAGAAGAAGAGAAAAAAAACCAACGGTCGTATTACCACGTTTCGCGGATGGGTCGTCGAGCGGAGGCGATGTTATGAACTCGGTTTTGATGCACCACATCGAGACCCACACAATAGGTGCGGGTGCCGAAAAAAGAGCGAAAACAACTAATTGAGCCAAAAAAAAACTACTGGGGAATTTCGGTTTATGCATTGAAATTCTAAGTCAATATACGATGAGCCAGGACAAACTTCACTTTTTCTTTCTGTAGTGACTTTCTAAATATGGCGCTTCAAGAATTTACTCGAGTTTTCCGGAAACTCTAGGGATATTTCACATAGTTTTCTTTGTTACTTCCATCCCTTGGTCTCGGGACAACAGAGCAAAAACCTGACCAGCAGATTGCATTTCGCGGCCCCATTGAGCGCGATGCAGCTGCTTGCTCGCTTAACACGACAGTCATACAGGCAATTTACTCAAAGTGAGACAATAATAAAAAAAAAACGAGGATCCAGATCTTCATTGACCTGAAGAGCCACGGAGCCATTACATATTCAATTCTAGGCTTAGTGTTTTAAGCTGTTAGCATGTAAAGCGCCGAAGTTTTGGTGTGTTAGTACGGCATCTTGTGCGTGTGTCTATGTAATATGAGTATATGTGTATGTGTGTGTGTATGGGTATGGAGTCGATAACACCCGAAGGCGTCTGGGTGTGATTCGCGTCTGCTGTTGGACGACGTGGGGCCTGCAGTCGTCTTGGCACCGACGCGCCGCGCAATTAGCTGTTTTTGTTAAAACAATCTCCCCATTGAAATTTCTGTTTACGGACAAACTTTCTGAGGAATGTGTGCCCTTTCCTCTACTGCTTCAGCGGCATTTACCATGCTATTGATTAACTTCTTAACTTCTCTGTGTAAGTTTTTGGATCATGAAAAGGTTTCTCCAGGTATTTCCAACATTTTTTGAATCATGACATCAAACATTTTTAGGAATAGAAAGAAAGCGAACAGAAAGAACACCAAAAAAAAAGCTGGTTATTTCAATTTTGTTACTACAATTTTGAGTTAACATTGGAGTTATGATAGCCTTAACGCGATTGCATGAGAAAAATTCCTATTTTGGGCAACCACTCCACTATAACCATTATGTGGAGCATCTTGGGTACAACCTTCCCCAATTTGAATATTCTGCGTAGAGCCACGTATCCATGGCATTGAGCTTAAGTAACACTTAAACCATGTCATTCAATGTGTGCTTGCAGGCTTGCTGCTTGTTGACGTTAGTCGTGCGACTACAACCTTGGTGATAAACATTACACCAACAAGTTTACATATCAACATTGCTCTAGGAATAAATTAAACTGCTCCTTTTTTCTTTTTTTTTTTTTTTTTTTTTTTTTTTTTTTTTTTTTTTTTTTTTTTTTTTTTTTTTTTTTTTTTTCTCTCTTTTCGATCTTGAAAACACGATCTACTGTAAGCCACTATTCATAGGTTACACGAGGATTTTATTTTGTCAAAGCGGAGAAGTGCTTCGGTGAGTGCCAGACTCTTGGGCCATGGTGGGATTCTATCGACACCAAATCGAACATGCGCGCACCAATTCAACTCAGCCAAATCTGATGACAATCCGTGCACGGCTCGAATAGCTGATCCCCTCATTCCTGTGTTATGATGATTTACACAAGGAGAATAGCTACTCGGATTGGTATAAGTCACCATCTTCGATTCAATTCCACCAAAGAAAGTATTAATTACGCAAACCGAAAAGAGTTGATATCTCAACAACCCCAGTCATATTACCCAACCATTCGCGAGCTTCGAAGTGATGCGCCAGTTCTTCGTGTATCCGAATTTGTGGAAAAGTACGGAAAAATTCCTTCGCCGGATTTGAATACCATTCCCAATTCACCTATTTATCAGCTAGAAGGTAAAGTGCGTTCAATAAGGAAGTCCGGAAAGGGTCTTTATTTCCTCGACTTGATACAAGACGAGGCCAAGGTGCAGATATATGCGTCAAATAAACTTTTAGGTTTATCAAAGGATGAGTTTGCTGATATTCACATGTTCATCAGGAAGGGAGACCATATCACATGTGTCGGAAACGCATACAAGACAAATGTCGGCGAACTAACATTGCGAACAACTTCTGCTATAAAAGTAGCCACGCCTTGCCTCAACTCTGTGACTTTACCAGATAAAGTTAGCGACCGAAGCTTGATAAATGGAAATAGGGTGATGAACTACCTCGTTGACGATAAACTGAAGCAAAGAATATATGTGAAGTCAGCTGTGACGCAAGCAATTCGTAACTTTTTTCTTAATGACGACTTCACCGAAGTCCAGACCCCGATTCTTTCTGGTGCAGGTACTGGAGCAAATGCTGAACCTTTTCATACAACACTGAAAGCAGCGCAAACAGAGAAACTTCAACTCCGCGTGGCACCCGAACTTTGGCTAAAGAAACTCGTCATTAGTGGTTTTGATAAAGTGTTTGAGATTGGCATGAACTTCAGGAACGAAGGTATAGATGCAACTCATAACCCTGAATTTCTTACTTGTGAATTTTATCGGTCTTTCACTAGCCTTCCTCAGCTAATGAAAATTACAGAGGATTTGTTTGCTTTTATCTATAAGGACCTCGAGAAGAAGCTGAGCAAACTGTCCATTCTAGAACAAACACTTCCTGAACTTGTCGCATTGTCTAGGGGTGGATACCGCAAGATCGAGTTCATACCTGGAATTGAAGAAAAAACTGGGTTTAAGTTACCTGCGCAACTTAATACTCAATCTTTATTGGATTATTACAAGCAAATTGGATTGGATGCTCCCCCGCAGAAAAATCCATCTAATTTGTTGGATAATTTGTGTAGCATATATCTCGAGTCTATGAGCCAGGAGATTCCCAACGTTCCCATTTTCATCTTTAACCAGCCTTCTATAATGTCCCCGTTAGCGAAGTCGAGCAAAATTAGCTACGGTGAAGGTAGGGAGTATGATATATCGCTTCGCTTTGAAATGTTCATTAATGGGAAGGAGTTTGTGAATTCCTACGAAGAAGAGAACTCGCCATTTTCCCAGAGGGAAAAATTTGTGCTTCAACAGAGCAACAAAAAAGATTATCAGGATAATGAGTCTTTGATTCCAGACTGGAATTACGTCAAGCTGATGGAGTATGGCTTGCCACCAACTGGCGGCTGGGGTTGCGGCATCGACAGACTCAGTATGTTGTTCAGTGGTGCCCTGCGCATTGAAGATGTGCTAACCTTTGGTACCATCCGTGATGTGATCAGACAATAGATGTATATAATTCAGAAGTCAAAAATACAAGATTTAGATAATCAACACAGAGAAGAATAGAGATCCAAAAAGTAAACAAGAAACAACATGAAATTACTTCTTGTGAAAAGTGATCAAAATATCCGTAGTGTCAATTCCGTACTAACGCGAAACTTCAAGCATGTTTTGGCAAAAAAAAAAAAAAAAAAAAAAAAAAAAAAAAAAAAAAACATTCGCCAGGCCCTGATTTCGAGGTGCGCTGGCAATTGCACCTTCTTTATGGGGACATGTTGCGCGCATGTGGTTCGAGATTCGAAAGAACCAACCACCTTTAGTTTGTTCTAAAGACATCTTTGAATTGGCTTGACACGGAATCCGTAAGTTTTTGAAATATTTTTCTTTGTACTATTCGAAAATGAGCCTTTTGTGAACAACGTTTCCAAATCTTTGCCGGTCACATCGACCCCTAAAATTATATATTACACTTTCTCGAACCTAAATTATCGACGCGGCACTACTCCGCGACGGTCGCGCATATTCTTTTACTTGAGGCGTTTTCCACCTTCATCTACTCACAACTCGTATACACTGATAGTGTGCTATCCAGGACCATTTTGAGGCAGCATGAGCTTTGAGGATAACGAAGATAAGAATGGTGTCCGGGTCACATGGAATAACATTCCAAAGTCAAAACTTCAGCATCATAGAAATGTCGCCCCACTAGCTGCCCTTTACACTCCGTTGAATAACAAAAGTGAGGTGCAATGTTTGGATGTGTCAAACATGCTTAGGTGTCGGCAGTGCAAAGCCTTTTTAAACCCATATGTGACTATCAACCAGCAGACTGGTGACACTTGGTACTGCCCGTTCTGCAAGTTTGGTAATCACTTAGGAAATAATCCAGGCGAGTACCCTCCCGCTTTGAACCCTGAATATTCGACTGTTGAATATACGACGGGGCGCCAGGCAAAGCTCCCTCCCATATTTTTTTACGTGGTTGATACCTGCTTTGAAGGTGAGGATGTCGAAGATGCATTCCAGGCGCTATGCGAGTCTTTGAGCTTGTCTTTCTCGCTCCTACCCTCTGATTCGTTGGTCGGTCTTTTGAGTTTTGGTAAACATGTTCAGTTACATGACTTGTCCGAGCCTGGGAAAAGTTTTACTTTCAATGGTTCAAAGGAGTATACTCTAGAGGATGTTCAGAAGATCCTCGGGGTTAATACGCCTTGTATATCTGCCAATGGTGCCGTCAGTGCATTGGGCCAGCGATTCCTCCAAACCATCGACATTGCCGAGTATAACCTCACAAGCATAGTGGAGAATCTCACTAATAACACTTTCCCACACTCCTCAAAAAAAGAACGTGCATCCAGAGCAACTGGGTGTGCCCTTAATGTGTCAGCATTGGCGTTGCAAGCCATATTGGGCCCACAAAGTTCTTCCGGTGGCCATATATTATGCTTTGTGGGAGGAGCAGCAACTCATGGGCCAGGAAAAATCGTCAGTCTTCCATTGAAGGAACCTATGAGATCTCATCGTGACATAGAAAAATCAAAGGCAACTTTGCCCAACATGTCAAATGGCGTGGCGAAGGTGGATACACTGCTCTTTAAACAGGCTAAAACGTTCTATGATAAAGTTGCCAAGTTGTTGGTATCCATCGGGCTAAGCTGCAATATATTTGCTGGATCTTATGACCAGGTTGGTCTTTATGAGATGGACAGGATTTGTGTGAGTACCGGTGGTTTGGTGATAATGTGTGATTCTTTCACAACGTCCATGTTCAAACAAAGTTTGATAAAGTTCTTTAAAAAACAGAATGACGATCCCGACGGAGATCTAGAAATGGCACTTAACTCAACGTTGGAATGTCGCACTACGGCGGACCTTCAAATTCAAGGTTTGGTGGGTAATGCTTCTGGATTAACAATGAGGAAAGATAAGTTTGTGGAGGCGTCTGTGGCGCCTCAAAGTATTGGTCAAGGGAATACAAATGCTTGGAAATTGTGCTCAGTGAATCCCCAATCTACATACGCGGTTTTCTTTGAGAAGCAAGATTCAACGCAACTCGGCCATGCCTTTGTTCAATTTTCTTTCCATTACCAGCATCCTAGTGGTGAGTTGAGATTACGTGTGACGACTTTGCCACTAGCAGTAATTGCCGATTCCGACTCTCAGAACTTGGAAGCCGGGTTCGATCAAGAAGCCGCCCTTGTCGCGATTGCTCGTAGTGCTATTGAAAAGCTTCAGTCTGACAGTGTCAGTGCAAAAACTTCTTCCTACGATGAATCTGACTTGACAAAGCAACTTGACAAATTGCTCATTGAGTACTGTGGACGTTTCTCTCAATATAGGAAGGGGGATCTCTCACTGTTCAGGTTATCCAACAGTTTTGCTATGTTGCCCCAATTCATGTACCATTTGCGCCGTTCCCAATTCATTAGGGTGTTCAACAACTCCCCCGATGAGACTAGTTTTGTGCGCCACAGTCTTATGCACGAAGACGTTACGAATGCTTTGATCATGATCCAACCTTCGCTTCTTTCATACGATGTGGATAGCTATGGCGTTCCTGACGAGGATGGAGTGCCTTTCACTGAACCAGAAGCGGTCCTTTTGGATTCTATGTCACTTGGTGCCACGAAAATTTTATTATTGGATACCTTCTTCCAAATCTTGATATACCATGGGTCAACAGTCGCGCAATGGAGAAAGGCAAACTATCACAATATGGAAGGCTACGAGCATTTTAAAGAATTTCTAGAAGCTCCTAAGAAGGAAGCAATGGAAGTGTTAGTTGATCGGTTCCCCCTTCCGCGCTTTATTGATTGTGACGAAGGTGGATCGCAGGCGCGTTTTCTTATGGCTAAGTTAAACCCATCAACTAATTATGCCTCGAGTTCCAGTAACATGTTCATGCAGAGTGGTGGTCAGTTTGACATAATGACTGATGATACGAGTTTGCAACTGTTTATGGACCGCATACAAAAAGTCATTGTTGCTCGCAAATAGTAACAAGAAATATATGGGACTATGATTGGGCTACTCAATAGATTCCCCTCGATGGGGTATAAGGGACATAATAAAGCCTTTCTTTTTGCTGGATATCTTTTTTTTTTTTATCTTTCAAAATCACCTTTTCATACTTAACATATGCATGACAAGACATTTATTTTCTAAATCTTAAATACAGCGAGCATTGATCTATTACTAGCAATATAGGCATTTTAGCTTGTGGTATGGGAACTTCAAGTTCCAAAAATCTTTCATGAACTTTTTAGGTACTTTCTTAGTACCTTTTCTATCAGACAATTCCTCCTTTAATTAGCAACTCCCATTTTGGTTCAGGGGTTAATGAATACGGGATTACCATGTCAACTGTTTAGAGCACTAAGGATCATAAAGGAACCCAGTTCCATGAGACGTACCCTAATACTCTTAATTCCAAAAAATTGATTAAATTTATTGGTTAATTCAACAATCGCAAAATCTTAGGATGCTTGAAAGAGATACTGCTGAGATTTCCCCAAACAAAAAGACCTGGCGAATCTTTGGAACTATAGAAAAGACCATGGCAGCAAGGACGAACCTTTTTACAACAGAGTTTACACCTATATCGGATCTCGAGATATGAAGCTGATCTTCTTGATTTCAAGCACATATCTTTATACATATATCACGACCTATTATCAATACGCTCGAGAAAAGATAAAACTTCCATAACTGGTCATTTGTGTTTTTCCTAAGGAGCTGTTTCTTTCTTACGGTGTAAGTATTCTTAGCAACTTCTTGTACAAGGCTGGAAATCATTCACTTATTAAGAGCAATTCCTGGTTTTAAGTAGCAATCTCTGTTTTTTTTTAAGCAATGTCAGCATTCTTGCCCCTGGTATCAGCTTTATTCCGCCACTTTTCTCTGAGTCATTTTAGGTACTTCTTCTTTGTCTCTTTATGTTCGTAATATTCCATGAAATACATTCTTGGCTCTTTGTCGCGAGTGATTGTTGTATCATGAATTTGTTGCTGAGGAGTAGTAGTTTAAGAATTTGATCTACAGTCGTATTTTACGCATAGGAACTTGTCTTCATTCCTACATTCTTTGTGTTCTTAGGTGCTAGATTGTAAACACGTATATTAACTTTTGAGAATTTCTGGTTTGAGAAATATTAGCATTTTGCAGTTTTTGTAGCATATTGCTGTCACAATTTTCACCGAATTATTTCAATAACCAAATTTTTGAGTTGGAAAAGTGGGTCAAGGACGTACATGTCTACTTATCAGGGATAAGAACACCGAATTCAAGGTGATGTAGACTCTACAATTTCAGAGATAGTGAAAGTTGCATGCATAAATTAGTCGGTGAAAAAATGCTTGGGGTTTTCAGGAAGGAAAGAAGACCTGGGTATTTCCTGAACACCTTAGCCTTTCTCTTGCTTGTCTAAAACTTTTATTTTCTCGCCTATCTTTTCATTTTTTCATTTTTTCCGTTTTTCGCAATTTTTTCAATTTTCTTTTATTGATGACTATTTATATTTAGAAATGAAAGGTCTAAACGAGTCTTTTCAGGCAAAGAAAACAAGGCAGAAAGCTGGGTGCTTTCTTTCCAAAGCGAACGTAAGTTCCCCTATTTCATTGCCCATTAACACAATTTAAATCACTGCAGGAGCTCACTTCTTGCCAAACCCTTTGAATTTCATCCAGGAAGGGACCTCAAACTTCTTCTTGACTTCTGAAGCCTCGCTGTGTGGAATTGGATTCTTTTTTTCAGAGTTGGACTTAATTCTCACCAGATTGGATCTTGAAGTTACTGATGTAACAGTTGAAGGCACGGTTGTTGCAATTGTGGGGTCTGATAAAGCCGTCTGTGACCCTTCAATGTTCGAAGTGGTACTACTTTCCACAAGTCGCTGCTCAGGGTGAGTACTGACTGAGGAATTTGATACAGTAGGGCTTTCCTGCTTCAAATAAACTTCCTGCTTCAATTTTACCTCCATAAACTGGAAATTGGCAAGACGTGTCATAACAGTTTTGGCTTGCTTCTCTACTAAAACCTTTGCACCATTGGCGATGTTGTGGGCTTTCTGTAAGTCATTCAAAGCCGTAGCAAACACTGTCTCATAATCGGGAACCACTGTCTCCATCAAGAATTTCAGAGCCGCTAGGTAGTTTTCATAACCTGTACAGTAATGGAGCATTTGCATATCCAGATCACTGTTCAAGTTATTTGAGCATATAGTGTGGTAAGCTTCTGTAATTTGCTTCCTGCTAAGTACGGCAGTCTGTGCCAAATCAACCATCGCAGTGACATAATCCGGGAACTCCTTCCGCAAATTCAATACTGTCTCTTGAACTTCATCCAAAATGATAGTGATATTCGAGAGCAGAAACATCAAATTTGTGATCAGTTGCTCCACTTTTGCTAAAGAATCATCCGATTCGTTGGTGTCACTAATAAATCCAATAAGAAGTGTAAACTGATTCTCGGCCCCAGTCACTAAGCTAAAGGCTGTAACAATGACCTTCTTGATCTCTGACAACCAATGTGTATACTCGAGAACTTGAGTTGTGGCTACCTCAGCAAAATTGTCACGTGAGAATTTAAAACCTTCAAAGAAAAGATCAAGCACAGGTTGAAGCTCTAGAAGACCAAAAGTGCCTTCGAGTTCGCAAACTGCTGCTTTGCATTCAACGACCTTCGTCCACATCTCCGTCTCAATAGTGCCCCGTTGTTGCGCAGTTAATGGCTGTTGGAATCTTTTGGCAGCAACAAAGTCTGGAAGTTCCACAAGTTTATGTTTCTTGAGAATACCTCTTGGTCTGGACTCAGGGTTATAGTTCTTGATTGGAATTGGTTTCGAAGTACTTCTGTTGGAAACATCAATCTCGAATGATACTTTGCTAAATGAGTTGAAACTAAATTCGTGTACAGTCTCTTGGTGATTGACCATCTCTATTACAGCTTCTTTCGAAAGAATTAAACACGCAAGACTTTCTCTTACCGCATGTAAAGCTTCCAAGTGGCTGCTGCTTGAGCTGCTGTCGAAGATATTATCGCGATCAAAATCTTGGCTTAAGGAAAGGACATGCCACAAGGTTCCATCTGCAGACCAATCACTTTCCAAGTAATCGAACAATGTACCATCTTTCGAGTTAATTTCCTCGTCTGCTTCGAAAAGCACCTCAGAGTCTTTAGCTTTTTGGGGCTGTTCACTGGAGACAGTTGTTTCCGAGTTCAAAATTAGGTCATAATCTTGGATGTTGAAAATCACATTTGCAAAAGTTTGCAGCTTCTCCAACAGAAAAGTCTTTTGCTTTTTGAAACCGGGCACAGGCTTTACTTTGATTGGGATCTTCGGTAAATTCCAAGAGGTAAGTTTGGCCGTCGTTTTCAGATATTCAATTCCGTAAGTTCTGTTGAAGTGTTTTCTTTTAGATCTAATGAATTCGATCTCAGGTTCTAAAGATCCACAAATCTGAGCAGTAAAAAAGAATTCAGCAGCGGTACGGGGTATTTCTCGTGAGAATGTGTCACCTTTGCGATTAACTGCGAAGGGTTTACTCAAAACTGGAATCACAAATGAATTTGGAGCAGGAGAAGAACAACCCTTCAAGATTAAAGGCCAAGTCAAATGTGAGTTGTAATTCTTGGTTGAAATCGCAAGAAGTTTTGGTAATTGCCGAGAGAAAGTTTCTGTAAATTGTCGACAAGTACAAGGAGTTGTGGGGATTTTGAAACAAACAACAGCATTTGACGTTTTCTCTTGAGCTGGAACACCATTCTCAATGAGTAGCTGATTTCTAGTAGTTCTCTGAGGTGAAGTGAGCCGTTGTACAAGTGTAAGCTCCCGCAAACCATTAGAAGTATCAGCACAGAGGGGAGCTGCGACAGTTGCGCGTTCTGACATTCCTTCACCCTGAAAGACGACCAAAGTCTTGGGAAAGCTATCAAAAGCCTCCCGATTCAGCGCATCGTCGGCATCAGAAAGCAAAGTGAACCGATGACAGTCGTTGAATTCAACAGATGACCAAGAATCAATTTTCCCACTGTCCCAATATTCCTCTTCCAATTCTTCATGCACTGTTTCAAAGATCTCTTCAAGTAAGATTTCCAAAGTTTCGGAAGCTTCAGCAGACGTGGCTAGGTGAGCGAAAGCGCCAGAATGGTAGTATTCGAGGGCATTCTGTAAATAATTCAAGGGAGATTCAGTCGTTGCAGCTTCATGATCTTTCCAGCAAATAGACTTTGTATCAAACTCTTGTATGCGCCCCAAATCTTCAAGTTCGAGAATTGGTGTGTATTGCGGCTCCACGAAAGCCTCAAAGACATAATCAATTCTGATCCCTTTAATTCTAGTGGGCTTAAGATCCAAGAGAGTATCCAAAGATTTGTGTTCTTGAGTGTCTTGAAAGTTTTTGTTCCGAGCACAAATAACAATTTGTGGTCTATCTTCGTCGGACTCGCTCTCGCGGTTAGCAATCATTGAGGTAGATTCCGAGTGAGACTCTTGGTTTCTGTTTTGAGGCGTTATGAGCCAAAGATGTGAATTTGAGTCAGGAAGTATAGAAGCCGTCTCAGAGGGAGCAGGAAACGATTCACAAGGAGAAAATATAGTATGTTCAGAAGCAACACAATCGGTGCCCCAAATATCCGTAAGTGATTCAAAGGAGTCATAGGCAGAGTTTGACACCACAGGCAAAGAAACAGTTGTTTCAAGCAAAGGGGTGAATCCCCAAGAGTCACAAATCGAAGACTCCCCTGGTGTTCTGTGAGTACTTGATGCCGAAGGTGGCATTTGAGCAGCAGAATGCAAGTCTTCAGGTGAATCATCAAGCTCAGTTGCAACGATCCCAGGAACATCACTGTCAGCGGTGAAAAAGAGGCTGGAAGAAATATTCAAGGAAAAGACCAGTTCAGCCTTAATAGGAGAGAAGGAATCCGCCCAAATATTAGCGGCTTCAAAAATGTCCCCAAATTCAGGAGTCAGCTCAAACTTTGGTAGAAGACTGGAAAGTGTGCTTTCAGGCGGGTGAACGCACGTTGGATTGGTCTGAAAATCATTATTGATAATAGCTTCCACGGTGTGTGTGGAATATTCATGTTCATTTTCGGTCCGATAAGGTTCAAAGCAAGAATCAGCCACAAGCACGGGGTTAGAAACTACGGGAGCTTCGGCACCCTTTTCATCGCAAGACAATTGTTCAGACTCAGTACTTACTTTAGAGGCTGAGCAATTGGTACCATCGGATTTGGCAGAATGTTTGCTAATGTTATCTGTGTTTGTGCTTTCCTTTACAACATTACCTGTTGACGCAGCTCCACAAGAAGATTCCAAGACCGAATTTATCGGCTCCGGATTCTGGGAAAAGAAAGCAGAAGTGAAATTTCCCTTGTTTGGCGATACCAACCTAGCTTGTATTTCTAACTGCGCGGCGATTTCGTTCAACACAGTAGCAAATTGAGAATCAAAATCAAACCGTGGAAGACTTGTAGATGTTTTGGTATGTCTGGGGGGTCTTTTGTGAATTTCAGGCTTTGCTCGAGAGCATTTCCGGGAACCCGCCCGTGAGAAAAACGCCAGTGACTTGGTTCCCAACCTAAAATTGGTTCCCGAGTATTTTGGCCCGGTCGATTTAGGCTCACACACCGTAGATTTAGCCACACCCTCGTAGTCAACCTCCACGCCATAGTATGTACTGGGGCCAAGGTCCGAGGGCCAATTAGCATCATAGCGTGGGCTGAAATCCTGGGGGAGCATATCTCCCCAGTTCCCAGGCCTCTTCACATACTTATCTGGGTTGAGCGAGCGCCAGCCATATCCATCTTTTGCAGCTGCGCGGACTTTTTGCAGCCACTTGGGCATGTCCGCCATAAACCCCCTCGCATTCAGTTTCGCATGGAATACCCCATGGTCGAGTTTTTCCCACAAACTGTAAATAGGCATGAGACACATTCCCAATCTGCTATCTCCGGTTGATGCAAACAGATCCGCGAACTTTGCGGACATATATTCACAAGCAGCATGGGGGTCGTGTTCGTGCGTGAATTCCTTACCATTGCCGTACTTGACACATTCTGTCCTTTTTGCCTTTAAGTAGTAGTAGCAAGGATCACAATTTCCAAGTCCCAGAGCCCCAGTGGGGTCTCTTTTACAGTATGCACAAGTCTTTCTTGGTTCTTGGTTTGGAAAATCACCAGCAGGAGAGTATTTGATTTGACCTGCGGCAAGTTGATCCACCAGAAGCGAGAGCGCACCAGCGAGGGGCTTCACGGTTTCATCTAACCAATTTTGAATAAAGCTTGGCTTCAAAAGCTCGTTCTGGTTAGTCTTAAAATTGTATCCTTTGTCTTCGGGCTTCTTCACATTCTGCTTGATTTCCTCCCAGCCTTGTAAGTTTTCGTTGAAAGTCAACACATTCTTGCAAGAATCAGAAGCACGTTTCTTCGCTTGTCTTGCCTTTGTCAAAAGACGGCCAGACCTTCTTCTTGGACGCAATTTTTTATTTCTAGGCCTTTTTAAAATTGGCAGCTTAGAATAGGGTGTCTTGTGGTGAGACCTCGTGGGTTGGTGACCGTTTTTCTTGTTTGTGGCCTGCTTGATATTGTTATTGTCTTTAGGTGCACTAAAGAGGGATTTTGTTTGTTTCACGTTTTTTAGTGGTGTTCCTTTTTGTGTTTTTGTACCAAGTTGGGGTGGCCTCCTTGAAGACCCCAAACCCTCAAAAGTCTCTGAATTTTCCTGAGAAAAAATCTTTGGGAAAGCTTTTCCTGGTACTTTTGCCGTAGTCTTGATGTAGTTCATAGTTCTTGAGAAAATGCTCCGTTTTGGTCCCTCGATTACTTTTGTGTCATCATTGTTCATTTGTACACCAGCAGCTTTTGGCTCAGCTTGAGTTTCCTGTCTTTGAAACGAGGAGTCTTTGAAGTAATGTACTCGTGGATGCTTCCAATCAGAAGAAGCTGACTTGGTTTCGGTCGGAGTTTTTGTTGTAACTTTCATGTTGGTGTAGTTCTTGGTAGCAAAGCTCCCACTGGTTTCTTGGAGATATTGTTGAGAAGAGTTAGAATAGTTTTTCGAAGTGAAACAAGAGCTCTTGCTCTTCCCGAAAGTTGATTTTGTCTCTGTATTGTCAAACGCCGGAGGCTCAGTTGCATCCAATTCCCTCAATGCTTCAGCAAGCTTCAAGTTCATGGACTTGGGCCCTGGCTTGGAGAAAAGTCTCATTTTTTTTCGAATTCGAGTTTTCTCGGAGTTAAAAGTCTTTTAGAGCGTGTCAATAGTTCTTCTTGTCAGATTACGGGTATTTTGAAGTCTCTTGGGCTGTCCGGTCCTCCTATGTTCCGTTTTAGAAAAGAAGATTACTGACACCAAAAAGAACTTTTAAGGGCAAAAACGAGGGTCCCTGTTTGTATGAGTTTTGGCCACAAACGGGGAAGGTGAGCCTATACTGACTCTGAGATGAACAAAATGAAATGGCTGCAAAGCAAAGGTCGCGTGTATCTAAATTGATTAGTGAAGTTTAATGAATTCGTAGAAGGCAATATTTTTGGAGGATATAATCAAAAAGGTTGAAGACCATATGTATTAGTTTTATACATTCGAGTAAAACTTATTACGTTTTACCACTTGTATATCTTTTCGAACTACTTTAGCTAACTAATGACTTGACGAAATGCAAGAGAATTTAAAATGATCACGCGTTTATGGGTCACCCAATGATCCTAAGAAATATTCGAGAAGAGTTTTTCAAACTTTTCCACTTCAAAGATAACTATAAATTCTTCGAAAGAAAAGGGAATAATCAGTTAAAGAAAGGTCAAATATGCTTTGTATTTTATTGTTCAAGTGAGTGAAGTCGAATGACCTCAATAATAGGCTTACCTAACATTTTCTCTCCAGTAAAGTGTATAACTACTTCTTAAATTGCAACGAGCTATCTAAGCAGCACCATACGCCCTTTGTTGCGGTTTGTTGTGCTAGAAATTTAGGGTTGGGTTACTTTCGAGGGTGAATTCAGAGAAATCTCCTGAATAAGCGAAGAGTTACGAATTTTCATTTTTCACTAAACGAAAAACGACCAAGATGATAAGATAACCAAAAAGAATTCGTTCAAGAAACAATTAGCGTTGGTCTTCATTTTGTTTAACCAAAGGGATCATGATTGTATCCAGAAAACTACCTCCTTTTTAAGCAATTTGTAATATAGTAGTCTAGTTGAAGCAAGTGTAACGAGTACTCGTGTTTTGAGTTATCTGAGGAAAATTCAATGGGAATAGCAAGATCCTTTGGTTACTTGTATCTTCTCTTGTACAAGACAACCTAGCCAGGAGGGAATGACTTGCGGATAATAGAAGGCCTTTTCACAGCCAATTCGGGAGCCCATGTGGTGGCCAGTTTTCGAACATGCTAGGGACCTTCGTCGTCTGTAGGTCTTTTTATTTGATCTCTCCATTGTTTATTTGCAGCATTTGGCTGTGTAGGAACTGGGGAAAGGTTGCTGGTAGATGGTCGTGGTGTTCTGAGAGCTGGTATGTAATTTTTCTCCAGATCAGCTGAGACAGTGGTCAACTGCTGTTCTACCGAGGTTGGGTTTGAAACTTGCACTTTGGAAGGTTTGGTGCTTTGGAAGGTTTGGTGCTTTGGGTTTGGTGCTTTGGGTTTGGTGCTTTGGGTTTGGAGCGTTGGGTTTGGAGCTGTGTTTGTTCTCTGGCGCGGTCAGTAGTTGGCACTGTGGTTGTTTCAGTATCTTGTGTGTATATTTCATCCCTGGTCTAGTTCAGGGTTGGTTTATTAACGGGGTTATTTCTATGCCCAAAAAACTTAGGTCCTGAAACTTTTCAAGATCCCGTGAAGTTGGATTCTCCACAGTACAAAAACCGCATCGGCTGTGTCTTTTGTAGCATGAACATGTAACGGACATTTTTTCCAGCTTTTCTAGAAGCCTTATTTTATCTTCTTCTTTGGTTTTGTAATTGAAAGGTGGCGTTATTCTGTGGGAAAGTCAAAGGTGCCAGAAAAGGAACATAAAGACCACAAACACCAGCCAAACCTAAATATCAATTTACCAATATTTGAGTGATAGCAGTTTCTTGAAACATTTGCAAAATTTTGGCCAACAATGCCTCCTTTTTTGTCGTTGTTTTTCCGCCACTGAAGGTTATAGAATTCGTAAAAAATAAGTCATCTATCAATTCCCAACAACTCTCAAGACCTAAATAATGATAAGAAGAAATGCGACTGAAGTCAAACACAGATTAATTGTTTCCTAACTGATTCAAGGCGAAATGTAAGACACAACATAGCATTTTACACGTTCTGGACCCTTTCAAATTCCCAAATCACAGAAAAGTACTTTAAAGAGAGAAGCAATTACTTACCATTGTCCCCGTATTGCCACGCACGTGATAGAGGTGACCTGGGAATTGCCCGCAAAAGTTTTGAAAACAGCATCTAGTCACGTGCATTTTAAAAGGGTGCAAAAAAGATTCAAGTAGACCTGCTTTTCAAAATGATCCATCGAAATTCTACATGCAAAAGCATCTAGGAAACTTAATCTAGGAAGGACAATGCCACAAAGAATGTCCTTTCTTTTACAGCTTGTATTGTTTTTTTTGTTTTTTTTTTTTGCATGAAACGGTGTAGTGATTATCGATGTGCGTGTACTTCACACGCGGTTCAGTAACACGCGGAGTTCATCTTGAAGTGAAATGCACACCGGAAAAAAAACTGTCTATGTAACAGGGTCCTGCTAACACGAAAACATATTGGTAGTTTTTTGCTGTCAATAAGAATGCGATGAAGCGTAAGCTTAACGTACTTTCTGAGAGAGCTAATTTCACGGACATCGTGAATTTGAAAAGAGAACGTTTGGAAAGTTCTCCGAAGCAGCCTTCATCATATGTAGCAAATGCGTCGATCCTCAGCCCGCATGCCGCCTTGATCATCCGTTCTATCTGGAAAAACAACTTTGCATTTGGGTCTTCTATGGATGTTGATAATTCCAATCGGAAAAATTTCTTGTTTTTGTTTTTCTTGGACACCCAAGGTAAAGAGCAGATTGCCCCAATTCGTGACATGATTCTTCAGTTTACACATACAGAAGCGTTATTTGTCTCGCTGAATATTAGTCTTGGCGCCCACGAATTTAACTCTTCGATTGCATTTCTGAACATGGAGCAATGCAAATCCTTAAGCCGAGAAATGTGTCTCTTGAACCCTTTGGGCGGGGGTGCTTACCCGCTCAATTATTTGGTGATCATCGATGCTCAATTGAAAATCAGATTCCGGGTCCCTTTGAGATTCAGCCACTGTTACGGAGCTTACCAAAAATTTGGGCTCCTTTTCACAAATTTACATGGACTTGTTGAAGAGTATTCAAGATTTGGAAGAGCTCAAGAAAAAAAAGAAGGTCACTGAATCATACTCAACCCCGGGAATCAGGGGTCTTTATTCCTGTAGAAGGGCAAGTTTTTGCTGCTCCAACTCCTTGTACTCATTGCGTTGCTTTTCGATCTCATCTTTTATCTTTGTCGTGTATGCGTCGAGTCTTGCAAGTTCGTCGATTTCATTTGTTCGAAGATACTCCTGGTCCTTCTTCTCTGGGTGGCTGTATTTGTATGGTAATAAATTCAGAGGCTTTCTAGTCAATATTTCAAACGTCGCCTCAGTGGGTTCTTGGAATACCAACTCGTCAAACAACACTGAATGAACTTCGCCATTTTCTCGTTGTGGCGCTTGTGGATTGTAGGGATGAAGCTTTAAAGCGTGAAAGATTTGAAAGTTTTTTTCGTTGATGCCCAACTCAGTACCTGAGTGGAAATGGATCTTAATGACAATCTCAAATTCACCCCATCCTGTTTCAGTCACTTGAAATGGCGGAGCCTCAACTGATCTGATGGGGTTTTCATATGTTTCATGAAGCTTGAAAGTAACTTTCTTGATCAATGGCGTTAGATCGATATTGTTAAGCGCAGGCTTGAGAAATACCGTCCACTCGTGTGTATGGTCTTTGGGAGTCCTCTCGGTTCTTTTTTCCGCTGCGAGCTTCTTAGCGCTATTTCCATATAAGATAGGCAAGGAAACTGAAATATTCTTGATTCTTTTCGACATTTGCTGAGGTTTGATATCTGATATCTATGTTGTCGTTGTAAAACACCAACTTTTGTTTTTCCGCAGCAGCCTTGCGCCGTGCACGCATGCCAGTGACAAGCGAGAAATCGAGACAACAGTAGAATATAAAAAACACAGAATTTTTTATCAGAAAAAAATGTAAATTAAAAAGGTTTTGATATTAAAACCAGTTATGGTAAATAGAAAAAAAAATCAGGCATCATCAACCGAATAAGAATAGAGTGGAAATTCCTGCTGTTTTCAGTGCAATATCTGAGACACTGAAAAAATACTAATAACACCGAAATACAACAATGAACAAGTCACTACCTTCAATTCAGATGATGAATGCAATTGTATGTCGTCATTATATATGTACCATATGAATTATTTAAATACAAGAAGAACCAACACGCGGGAGTTTCGAACTGAAGAGGAACCCTTTTCTATTGAGGAATCAATGGTTTCCATTCAGACATTGTCACCTTAGATGTAGCTCTAGCCGGAGGTGGGGGTGGAGGGACGGCCCTTTTCTCTTGTTCGTTGGAAGATACATGCACCTTTTTTTCCACTGCGGTAGCAGCATTGTCCAACTCTAACTTAGCGGAAGATAAGGAATCAGGTTTATTCGGTTTAAGCGGCTTGATAGTTGCAGACTTAGGTGTCTGATTTCCTGTCAGACTTCTTGAAGGTGACAAACTCTTGGGAGTCCCGGAGTTGCTTGGGGAGAGTGGGACAGAATCAAATGCAAGATTAGCAAGGTGAATTGGCGTGTTTCGGGATGGAAGAGGCGAAGCAGTTGTCGCGCTTGTGCGGTCTTTTGAATCTAATCTCTGGTGGCTTGCAAATTGGCTGTCCGACTTCTCGGTAGTGGTGCTACGTTTTTCTGTGGGTTTCAACTCTGCAAAAATATCACTTGGTGCTACCCTGCGACTCGGAGGTGGTGGCGGAATCCTTCTTGGCAATGAATTGCTGATTGTGTTTGATCTCAGAGGAAGTTTTGGGGGCGCATCCTCAAAGTCTAACAAATTTAACTCACTCAAGGCTTCTGACTTAAATGTCGAGGTGGAAGACGAAATCGGATCCAAAGCTTTACTTTTGCTTTTGAATTCTGCAGAATCAGCATTTTCAGCTTTGTACGAATTGTAATGCTGAAGAGCCAAATCCTTTTTCTTTCTTTCATCAACAATCTTAATTTTGCATGAGAAGGTCGAGTAAACCGGCTTGTGATCGCTGATAAAAATATCCATCACGGCGTTATAATGCAAAGATTTTAACTCGTTTCCCTTCTTGCTCCGGTACAAAATCCGATCTGTCCAGGATGGTACACGTTGTTTCTCCGATGTGTCATAGTTTGAAGTGCCTTTGTCATACTTGTAAGTTGGATAGAACAAGATACGACTTTCTTGAAACCCAAAGAAAGGACCACCTGCCTCTTCCTTTTCAAGGTTCAACTGATCAACTTGTTGCATTTCATCGAATGCACCGTTATGTAACAACTGCCGACATCGGTCATTCGGGAGATTTAAACGATAATTTAAATCTCCAAACCAAATTACATTATCATGATCATCTATGGTATAGTTTCGAGTAAAGGAAAGCCCCAGCATTATCGCTGCATAGTCATTGTGTCTTTCGATTGTTGCATTGACTCCGGCCGCAAAGTGGGAGGTAACAAGCGCAAATGATGTGGCACCATATTCAAATCGAACCGCACAAGCACCTTTATTTGCAGCAATTCCTCCCATTCCTGTTTTTTTGGACGACCCCGAAACTTGAGTCACCTGAGAAATCTTGGATTTCTTTACAAAGAAGAAAAGTGACATCGACGCGATACTCTCTGTCCTCAAAAGCAAGTATTCTTCGTTTTGTGAATTGAGAATCTGTTGCAAAACTCTAGCCCATTGTGTTGGTCTTGAGTTATCTGCCGCAAGAATTGATCCGGCGTTTAACTCGATAATTTCTTGTAACCCAATGGCATATACTTCGGGGCATCGTGAAGAAGTATTTTCTGGGGGAAATAACCAGTTTGAGAGATCTGGATATGCTAAAGGTGGAGCAGCATTTACATTGTAAGTACCAGTAAACATAGCAATGTTGTCATAGGTGGTGAAATTGCTTTCGGTTTGACGCAACTTTTCAGAGACATATTCACTGATCGGATCGAAAATCTTAACCGGTACCGACAAACGCCCATCTTTTCCGAGCATTGTATCTATGGTTGTCTGCTTCTTTGAGTCCACAAATGTATTTTGATACATTCTGGACACAGATTTCGTCACATCAGAAAGTGCACCCGCAAGATTCATTTTACCTGAACGCGTAAAAGACGACTTCAAAGCGTTGGTGCCTGTATAAATTTGAGAAATTGCATCACCATTATCAGCCCATAGTTCATTGTGCTTTGAAACAAATTCTTCAAATCTAATCCTATCGCGTGAAGATTCAGACTCGTTATGGAAGATTTGCTCTACAACAGTTTGACAGATGACCTGCTCAATAAGGTTGGTTCGATCCAAGCAGTCAAGACAGTTCACTCTGAATACTCCACTTTGCCTCATCACAACTTCACCCTCCTGAGTGTCGTAGTCAAACCACCCAAATCTTTCTAGAGAATTACGAAGCAAGGACAAAATTTTCGTTGCTCCAGCAAAACCTCCATTCAGAGGCTTAGTTTCAGCGTGGAAGTCGAAATGGCTGTAAACAAGTTCTTCTTTATAATCAGAGTGTTTAAGCAATTCCATGTACCGGCGAGAAATCTCAACTTCCAGTGTCTTGCTTTTCGAAAGTAAATTTATGATATGGCAAACCCCATATTTTTTGCATACTTCAGTAAAATGCTTATCAAAACTAGGCTGGGTAGCTTCTCTTGATCTGGTGACTGTAATTTTGGGGTTAATAAGTGTGGAGTCTTGTTCCCAAAACGACGGGACGGAGCCACGGATTTGCGTAAAAGAAAACACTTGATTTGTAGAAACGTGGTTGTAAATGAATTCAGTTTCGACAAAATTAGCTACATTTCCATCGTCGTCAATTCCTCGGGCATTAAACCGTGTTCCCGCTCTTTTCCAAGATTGCTTTGAGATGATAGAGATAGTGTCTGCACGAGAGCCACCAAGACGTACGGTTTTGGCAAACCCTCTTATGACCGTGGTGAGGAATCTGTTTTCATTCAAGATATCAGCAGCAACATCATCTAAATTCGATCTGAATCGAATCAATTCCTCCATCAAAAAGCTGTTCCACATGTACTGTTCCTGGTAATGTTGCACATTAATGGGAAAATGTTCACTGGATTTTCGGGAGGGTTCAGAGCCTCTTTGGAGCTTATCTTGATCCACTCCCCTTGCCTGCAATAAGGATGTCAAGTCAAAGTCGTTGGAGTAATAGAAAGAACCACTCGAAAGTAATTTCTTGAACTCAAAACACGGGTGCACGGCACGAACACTAGACAAGTCGTAGTCATCGGAATCGGACGATACCGGGACCAGCATCCCATTGACATCCACATTGGCAAAATCCCACTCGTCAGACGAAAGGGAGAAGAAGTCTACGCTGTAAATCTTGTCCACAGACTCGTAAGGAAGTGGACGGGCCACATTCAACGAAGCGCCAGTTATGAGGGCCAAGTAGATCTGATTGTATACATTGATGAGCCCCAAACAGCCAAACACTTCACGGTTAATTAAGTTTTTGAAACCATTCTCTCTTGAAATCTCGCTATTGGGTTGCAAATGCACGTCGACTTTCGGCGGTTCGTTAGTGTCACTGGACGAAGTGGGGATCTGACGAAATATGAGACTATGCGACGACGATTTCAACGCCAAAGTCCTTGGATTTTCCCGGATTAGAACTTGCATCATCGTGGCTTGTATATACTGGATGTATGCGGAACTTTTGAAATTTTTAAATCCCCAAATTCCAACCACTTATTCAGCGTCTATTTTTATAGATACTTTGATAATGCGCCTGGAGGTGCTTACTCCAACTTACGGTCTCGAGACCCGGACACCAACCTGCGGTCGCATTCTCTAAGTATGAAAAAAAAATGGGCTCGACAACAGAGGACTACCGATACATCAAATCCTCATCATTTAATATGGCCACCAACTACCAACTCACGTTGTCTGACGAGTCCAAGGAGAGAATCTTGAAAGTCTTGAACTACTCGAGAACCATCGCCCACTACGGGTTCATTCCTTTCATTTTATACTTGGGGTGGAAATCTACTCCAAGCAAGCCTTCTTTGTTCAACTTGTTGAGTCCTTTCCCATCCGCCTAAACTTTGTAAATAGCAATAAAACCCCGTGAATTCTTCATTGTTTGTAAGGAATTGTAGTGCCTCATTCATTTTTCAGTTAATTTCTTCTTGGTTCATATAGGGGATGCCAATCTACAATGTATTCTTCACTTTCGCGTTGATGGGAAAAAGTTGGTATCAATTCCCCTTACTTCCCTTTTAATGGGATACTCATTGAAATAGTAAATGTTTTCGCCAGAGATGAAGCGAGGATACACACTGGACCGATAAAGAATTTTAGAATGTAATCTTCCGAAGTTCAGTCTCAATTTAGCTGCTGATGAGTGAAAAAAATTGATGTATTCCTCTGCGCAACCTACATTAAATTCTCTGCGACCGGCCTTATGATCCTCATCTAACCCCCAAAACTTGCCTCAACAAGCACATGCACTAGTCGACAATCTGCCGACAATACATTCCTGATTGCACCATGTCTTCTTCGCCGTGGTCGTCGAGACAAATGGAAATAGTCTCGGGACTTTTCGCAGGCTTTGCCAATACAATAGTGACTCACCCGTTGGATCTACTAAAAGTTCGTCTTCAGCTTTCTGGTAAGCCATCATCGCGCCCATTTGAACTCTTACGCTCTGTCGTGCAACAAATAAACCAAGACGCTTTAACCGCATACAGAATACAGCCGGGAAAGAGGCCTTATCCTCTCTTTTTGGCGCAGCAATACTATCGAGGAGTCGGTCCAAATTTGCTTGGCAATGTATCTGCCTGGAGTCTCTATTTCACTTTATACGCAGATTTCAAGCACATGATGTCGGATTCCGAAGGAAAGGTATCCTACTTGGGTGCATCTGCTTTAGCGGGGGCTACACTGTCTGTTATCACAAACCCCATATGGCTTCTAAAAACTCGAATATTGAGCACTTCAAGCCACCAAAAGAATTCATACCGATCATTAATCGATGGTGTCAAACAAATTGTTCACAAAGAAGGAGTTTTGACCTTGTGGAAAGGGACTTTGCCTAGTCTCTTTCTGGTATTTCAAGCAAGTCTACAGTTCACCTTCTATGACCATACAAAGGATTATTTTATTAGAACCCTGGGATCTTCGGATCTTTCTGCGCCACAGTTCATTTTCGCCTCAGTGATATCTAAAATAATCAGTATGTCACTACTATACCCTACCCAGGTGATTAGATCTAGAATCCAGAGCTACAATTTCGAAAACGAAAACAGGAGCATTTTTAATGTCACAAAACAAATCTGGACATCGGAAAAGAGCCTCAAAGGGTTTTACAGAGGACTTTCTACCAATATTGTGAGAGTTCTCCCATCTACATGTATCACATTCTTAACTTATGAAACCACAAAAAAATACTTGGCCAATTAGACGTTTGCCATGGAACATTATGCCATAGAACATAAACCATAGTTACATTGTTTTTCAATAGAATACTGTGCCATAGAGCATACATTCTATGTAATTTATTATTTTCAGTAGCGCACTATTGAGATATTTTTGGAGAATACTTTCTCATTATCAGACAATTTTTTACATAATTGTCAACTTTGTGAGTCCTTCCAAAGCTTTCAATCCTTGGCTTCAACTATTAATTATAGTTTTGAATTTTGTGTGATTGAAGGAGTATAACCGACTGCAATGCTGAAGCAGCTGGCAATTAGCGTCGCGGGTGTCGCGAGAAATGTTGATGAGGTCAGACGCGTCTACGGTAAACAGTGCGGATTTTCTTAATCTTGCAAGCCAGGATTTAAAATTCCTTTATTTTTTCTTTTTCTAATTCAATTGTTACTATGCCAGAGCAAGATAACAAGAGAAGGAAAATCCTCGAAGATGGGGAAGCTTTGGAAGATTCTCCTGAAAACCTTCCAAACAATGAACAGGATTCAGGGTCGGCCCAAAAATGGTATCCTATAACTGTGACATCGATCAAGGATAAATTTCTGTACGCTAGCACGACATTTCACTCAGCAATTCCAAAAGTCATCAACGAAAACCCAGGTGCATCGATTGTTTTAGGTGTTGATGAAGCCGGAAGGGGGCCGGTCTTGGGACCTATGGTTTACGGGATCTCATACTGTTTGGAATCGTACCAGAACGATTTAAAAAGCCTTTACGGGTTTGCAGACTCGAAAATATTGAAGGATTCGGTGAGAACTGAACTTTTCAAATTGTTGCATGACGAAGAACACGAACTTTTCCAAAATGTTGGGTGGGCTACGTGCACCATGACTGCAAAGGACATATCGAACGGGATGCTTCGAAACGCACTTGGGGCCGGAGCATATAACTTGAACGAACAGGCACACGATACTACAATCCAGCTAATAAAAGACGTTTTGCAGTCTGGTGTCAAGGTAAGCAAGATTTTCGTTGATACTGTGGGGCCCCCTGTGACGTACCAAGCCAAATTGAAGAAGCATTTTCCCGGTATTGACATTACAGTGACTAAAAAGGCAGATAGTATATATCCGATAGTCAGTACGGCGTCTGTTGTGGCTAAGGTCACCAGAGATTTGAATCTTCAATGGTTCAACGAAAATCTTGAGTCTCTCAAAGGCCAAAAACTTGGTTCTGGCTACCCTTCGGATCCAAATACGAGCAAATGGCTCAATGGTGATGTTGATAAAGTGTTTGGTTGGTGTCATGGTCTAATAAGATTCCTGTGGCAAACTGCAAAAGATAGTTTGTTGAAAACTGGAGGAGTACCGGTCATTTACGAGGCAGAATGTGTAAAGGAAAAGGGCTACAAAGATATAGGCAGCATGTTTGTACCCGAAAGCTCCAGTTTGATTGACGCTCTGTTCTACGGACGAGATGTTGTTCTTTAATTAATGGATGAACCAAATGGCTTGGTATCGATTCTGACCGTTCAATTGTTAGCCCGGTTAATGTATCCTTTTATTCCAATTTCAGAGATGCTTGTTCTGTTTTACGTCGAATGAATTATTTCAATCTCGTGCCTCGAAGTAGTGATTTTTGGATTCTCTGAAGAGTCTTGTATCGAAAAAATTATGCAGCAAAAGAAGTGGCGGCAGAATCTAAGTCATGACTTGATGTTTTTGAAAAATGCTTTGCTTTCATGTGGCCATATCTAATTCGCATCAATTAATAACACTTTACACCCTCGACATTTTGGAATCGTCCTATATTGGACCCTAAGATGTTAATTTTTAGAGAAATTATCTATGAATGGAATCATTGGAGAATTTTAAGCACCTGTTGCCTTTCCAAAGTGTAAATCAACTAGCCTCTGCCATAACCTGTATGATTAATCACATGTGACATCACCCAGGCCCGTTATTTTTAAACCCCATAAATACGAAACAGAATCAAAAAGAAATGAATCATGAGAATGAAGAAAACCTAAAACTATATCCCCAAAAGGTTTTCCTGTTGCTGGAATAAATGCACCTATGGTTGCTACCCATTATTGATTACTCGCGTGGGTATTATTGCATAACTTCACCCAATAACCATCATTGCTAAAAGCCAGGCAATACCTAGAAACCTCGGGCACCTCGGTAGCCTTATTTGGAGATTTTGCTCCCGCGCGCGCACTCTCGGCCGGGTGTGCACCTTGCCGGACAATAATCCCCGACGTCCGGAAGACAACCATGCGATGGTGGAAATCCTGTACGGCCGGTTTCGTCTCACTCAACAAACTCAAGAACCTCACTAGTTTCTCTCTCAACCACCTATCTTTACAGTCCACATTCAAAACCATCCAAAAATGTCTGCTTTGTTCGCTCGCACTGCCGCCGTCTCTGTGCGTGCCATGGCTGCTCAAACCTCGAGACAATACCTCGCTTCTTCGTTCTCCTTGCAGATGGCAAGATTGTACTCTTCCGGTAACTTCCCATCCCACGTGGTGATTAAGATGCCTGCTTTGTCGCCAACCATGACTCAAGGTGGTATTGCTTCCTGGTCCAAGGCTGTCGGTGATGAGTTGGCTCCAGGTGAGCCTATTGCCGAAATCGAGACTGACAAAGCCTCTATGGACTTTGAGTTCCAAGAAGAAGGTTACTTGGCTAAGATCTTGGTGGACGCTGGTGCCCAAGACATTCCTGTTGGTCAACCAATTGCTGTCTATGTTGAGGACAAGGGTGATGTTGGTGCTTTTGAGGGTTTCACTGCTGCTGACGCTGGTGAGGGTGACGCTCCAGCTGCTGCCCCTAAAGAGGAAGAGCCAAAGAAGGACGAGGCTGAAGAGAAGTCTGCTGCTCCTTCTTCCGACAAGTCTTCCGGCTCTGCCAAGGCCCCAGCTAAGGCCCCAGCTAAGGCCCCAGCTGGCAGAATCTTCGCTTCTCCTTTGGCCAAGACCATTGCCTTGGACAAGGGTATTGCCTTGAAGAACATCAAGGGTTCTGGTCCAAACGGCAGAATTGTTGCCGCGGATGTTGAGAACTACAAGGTCCCAGAGGCCGCCCCAGCCCCTGCTGCTGCTTCCCCTGCTGCTGCCACTTTTGAGGACATCCCAATCACCGGTATGAGAAAGACCATCGCCTCCAGATTGTTGCAATCTACCCAGCAATCTCCATCCTACATTGTCCAATCTCACATCAACGTCTCCAAGTTGATGAAGTTGCGTCAATCCCTCAATGCCACCTCCGAGGACAGATACAAATTGTCCGTCAATGACTTGTTGATCAAAGCCATTGCTTTGGCTTCTTTGAGAGTTCCTGAGGCCAACTCTGCCTGGATGGCCGAGCAAGGTATTATCAGACAATACAACGTTGTTGATGTTTCCGTGGCTGTTGCCACCCCAACTGGTTTGATCACCCCAATTGTCAAGAACGCTCACTCCAAGGGATTGGCTGCCATCTCCCGCGAAATGAAAGACTTGGGTAAGAAGGCCAAGGACGGTAAGTTGGCTCCAGAGGAATACCAAGGTGGTACCATTTGCATCTCCAACTTGGGTATGAACAAGGCTGTCAACGCATTCACATCTATTATCAACCCACCACAATCCTCCATTGTTGCTATCGGTACCGTGGAGAAGAAGGCCATCCCATCCTCCGTTAACGAGCAAGGTTTCGTTTTCGAGGACTTCATGACTGTTACTGGTACTTTCGACCACAGAACCATCGATGGTGCTAAGGGTGGTGAATGGATCCGTGAGTTGAAGAAGATCGTTGAGAACCCATTGGAACTCTTGATTTAAGCTCAGTCGCGTCTACTGCATCAACCATAGAATAATAACAAGGAAGTTTTGATCTAGAGGTTTTATGATTCTCTGAACATAAAATTATTGTAGAGCAGATTTTAGACAATGCAATATCTCTGTTTATATTTTAGAACATTTTCCAATGTGTGACCTAACAGTGAGGCATGTGCTGACTATATTGCTGTCAGCATTTAGGGGTATCCAAAGGTTTCGGGAGACTCATGCAGTGACGAAACACCAACCTACCCATAATTAATTACTGGCACCATGTATTAATTTCAGCATTCAACCTGAGAGGTTTGTCAAATAAAGAACTTATATACGAATGCTTCCCTTTACAAACAAGACTTTTTCCCAAATTTCCTGCCAAATTTTACGCTAAGGATATGCTTGAATGATGCCAAGCCCGTGCCATTGGTGTGATGTTCATACTGGTGTGAGCCTGTGAGGTTACTGCAGGTGCGAGTCCCGTCCGTCGGACCAATGTCCCGAATATGAGATCCTCAGCTTAACTTTTCCTCTCAAAAAAACAAAAATGACTATAAGCACAATTTTGGTTGCTCGCCATGGATACAGATCCAATTGGTTACCACCTCCACATCCACCAAACCCTACAGGGATTGATAGTGATCCAGTTTTGGCTCCACATGGTGTAGACCAGGCCGTGGAGTTGTCCCAACACATTGGGAGCCTTCCTGAGGAAGACAAACCACAATTCATCGTTTCTTCTCCCTTCTACAGATGTGTGGAAACGTCTCAGCCAACTGCACGTGTGCTTGGCTTGAAAGTTGCCATTGATAGGGGTGTAGGTGAGTGGTTCAAAACAGACAGAGGAGTGGTGCCCGTACCAGCTGATTACGACCAACTTAGGGAATTTTTCCCCGAAGTGATAGCTGATGCTAACATTTGGGAAGGCTCAGGTGTGATTCCCTCGGCAAAGGGAGAAACTTCAGAAGACATTTTCCACAGATGCCAGGAATTCTGGAAGTACTTCTTGCCTAAGTTCGAGAAACAATATCCAGCAATTTCAACATTAATGATTGTAACGCACGCAGCCACCAAAATTGCCCTCGGAATGTCTCTCTTGAAACATGAATCTGTTAATGAAGAGATCACTTTCAATGGCGAGAAAACCAAAATCCAAGCTGGAGCCTGCTCTCTTGACAAATTTGTCAGAGAAGAAGATTCCTGGGTCCTCAAACAAAACGGTCGGACAGATTTCTTGAAGGATGGAGAGGAAATGAACTGGAACTTCGACGCCAAGTTTGAGGCCGGTTCCGACGAAGACATTAAAGCCAGAAAAGAAGCCGCAAAGCTCGCTGGCCTGCCTGTACCTCCCGCTAAAGTAGACCCCCAGCCGGAGAGTCAGGCCTACGAGGTACGTAAACAAGACTAATAGACGTGTTTTTTTTTATGTTTTTTTTTGGGGGGGATGAAGAAAAGGCCGAGCCCTGGTTGAAGCAAGCGCTTTCTCAAGGTTGATATCCTGTTGAGCTGTCTCATGTCTCCGCTACTTCCAATACTCGCATACTAACAGTTCAGGACCTATACTTTGCTATAGATGTGCCAGTGGTTGCCGCTTCGTTGTATGACGAGCTGTACCGAGATGATGGGAAAAATGGGGATGATTCCGGTCTCGCACAACAATTATTAATCAATCCCAATGCCAAATTACAGCTCACGGAATTAGACCATGAGACGCCTCTTTTCAAAATATCCGATAATGCCAACGTAGCTGCTGATCCTGAAAGTGTGCTCTTCAGCAATTTAAGTGCAATTGATGGGCAAATCTACAAAACTAGCTGGAACAAACTACTAGGTACCGAGTTGATTTTCGATGAGTATGGAGAATTGATCGGCACGGTGCGGGAACATCTTGTGACCGACCCATCTGTAAAGATCAAATCCAAGCCAGTCGATAATAATGTTGAAGATGATATTGAAACTAAATCACCGGAAGTTTCCGATATGAAAACTGCATTTTTGAAGAAGGCAATCGCTGCTGCGAAATCGAAGAACTCTTGATCCAGGATGAATTACCCATAAAGATAACAAACTTTCGGTTATTCCGTTGGCAATTTGGGAGACCTGGGTATTTACAGATAAAATCAAATAATACTTATATGGAACTAATTAATACAATAATACTGTAACCAAGCACTTTTGGGCGTGACATTTTGTTGTGACTGTGGTGTGGTCAAGGTTGCGCGAACGTAAACATACCGCAACCAACAATATGGACATATTGCCCTCCTTTTTAAGACAACTACTTCACAATAATGTGGAGCCAAGATTTGTTTGACAAACTAGCAAAATATGAGTTCATTCTCGGGTCTTCTTCCCCACGAAGATCAGAAATTCTCAGCACAAATATTGGAGTAAGTGATTTCACCGTTCTTACATCAACGTTCGAAGAAAACCTTTCCAAAGATGGAATTGAAGACGTCGATTACGTGACACAAACAGCCCAGCACAAAATCCCAAGTATCATCACACAATTGGAACCCAATAAAGATTATGTGTTGTTGGCTGCAGATACCATAATTTCTTGCGGCGGCAGAGTGTTTGAGAAACCAACCTCGCCAGAAAACCAATGGGCCATGCTCTTGCACTACAAGAACCATCCAGCCGACATAAAAGTCATTACTGCCGTACATGTGTGTCGTGTGTCTGAAGGAAAGGTTGTAAGTCATGAATATGACCATGAAATCACGACGTTGCAGTTTGATGCTACCCTTTCAGATCAACAATTACACTATTACGTAGGTACGGGAGAGGGATTGCACGTTGCAGGTGGTTTCAAGTACCAGGAAAGAGGAAGTATGCTTTTCAAAGGAATAACCGGGGACTTCTTTAATGTCGTCGGACTTCCGGTGAAAAGGACCTATTCTCTTTTGGCAAAGATTTTGTAACAGTTTATGTGATCTCCCCGTTTTAGCCTTGCTAAGACTCAACGCGCGGAGTCAAACCCTGCAAAAGGTTGGCTTCACGCCTGGTGAAAGGATAATATCTACACGATAACTTCACAAATACTTGTGAGTAAAGTTAATAATAAGGATGAGAATAGTATGAATCATAACTTTAATAACAGAACAGGCCAAAAATAAAGTCCAGTGTTGTCTCCAAATTAGACGTGCTTTTGGTGTCTGCCCTGTACGCTTTTTCACCCACGTAATCTTGGTGGGTCCACAACAGGATAACGCATCCTCCTGCTCCACGCACCTGCACACCGGTCCAGGCCATTTTTTTCCCTCGATGAGATGGCCTTCATTGACAAGATCTATTAACTTCATTCCAAACCAAAATGGCCAAAAAAACCTCAAACGCCTCAAAAGAACAGCCTCAAAAGGTTTCCAAGGAAACCGAGGAAATTTCCTTGAAGAATGTTTCCGAGGAAGGGTCCTCCTCAGATGATTCCCAAGAATTCTCTTCTGAAGAAGAAATCGATGTGCAAGGCCTTGTAGAGGAAAAGCCAAGCAAGAAAGCAGCACACACAGTGAAACTTACTAAAGAGAGTAAAGCAGATCAAGACCCTAATTCTTCAAGCAAGAAAAGAGCAGTGATTTATGTTGGAAGACTCCCCAAACTGTTCCAAGAAAGAGAATTGAAGAAATACTTTTCCCAGTTCGGGGAAATTATAAGATTGAGAGTGTCCAGAAACAAAGTCACTGGTGCCTCTAGACATTACGGATTCATTGAGTTCAAGGACCTTACTGCAGCTCAAGTTGCTGCTGAGACTATGAACAACTATCTTTTGGTTGGCCACTTATTGAAGGTTCATGTTATCGACAACCCTCAAGACAACCTTTTCTCCAAGAACATGAAATCTAATTTCAGAGAGTTTGACTGGAGAGCCAAGCAGTATGAGGAGCATAATGCTCCAAAACCTTTGGAGACTTGGAAGGAGTTGCAAAAGAAGTACGAAGAGTCCAAAACCCAGAAATTCGAAGACTTGAAAAAGCTTGGTTTTAACTATGTCCTTGAGGCTTAGATCTGTATATTATTAGGTAATGCATTCAAAATTTTAGGAGGCTGTTGGGTAGATAAACTTTTATTTCTCGATATTTTTCTGTTGCCTTATTGCATTGGTGTGGTTGGAAAAACCGTGCTAAGAAAAAGATCACATGACATGCGAACTTTGGAGGTCAACGAGAAAACATATAAACAATAAGAGCATGGCTCCAAAAAAACACAGTCAGGCCACTCAAAAGGCACCTGTGTACGATTTTCCCCAAAGGTTTTATAGTTTGCATTCATCGTTTGCCTCATCATTTTTTAAACCCGTCCCTGAGAGTGTTGTCAAAGATCAAATTATCACCATTGATCATTTTTTTACCGATGACTTCTGCAATGAATTGATCTCAGACTTCACCAACAAGCTCACCTTAGAAACTACCCCCTTGATCAAAAGTCGAGAGTATGCCGCACGTTTCAATGACCGTGTATCTGTCACATCCTTGCCTGCTGCAGATGCGTTATGGAAATATTTAAGAGCAGTCCTAATGGAAGTCCCACCATACGAGGATCCAGAACTAGAACAAATCCGGGATATTTTTAAAGCTGCCAGAAGCCTCAATCCACAATTAAGGATCTACAGGTACTCAAAGGGCCATCATTTTGGCAAGCACTACGACGAGTCTGTTAGCTGCCCCCTTGCGCACGATCCCAAGGTTAAGGGAAAGACCAAATGGACCCTTCTCATTTACCTAACAGGAGATGAGGAGTTTATTGGTGGCGGCACAATATTTCACCCTGAATTACGCGGCTCAAATCCACTCAACATTCATCCGAGTAAAGGATTGGCACTTTTACATAAACATGGCGATGATTGCCTAAAACATGAGGCTGAGCTCGTCAAAGGTGGAGTAAAGTGGGTTTTGAGATCTGATGTCACTTACTAGAGATTTTATATTGGCTGGTTAACTTCTTGATTTTCAGCATGTGTCCATTTTTAGAAGAAGTGTGTACCCGGCCTATTCAGACTTGCATTTATACATATATATATGGGATTTCATTTCCCTTTTTGGGAATAATGAAGAATCATCTTTTTAGAACACGAAACAATAAAGCCGGTGAGTAAACAGTGTTCTGTCGGAAAAGACGCTTGGGCAGTTGAATCAGTGCCCGGCTTGCGTTGTGAACTTTACAACTCATACATCAATACTTCCATACTTCCATACTTCCATACGATAAAAAAAAAAAAAAAAAAAGAAAGAAAGAAAGAAAGACAGAAGCATTAGCTGAACCAAATAAAAATATTTGGAGTCAATATTAAGGAACAATAGATATAAATACGAGAGTCTAAAGTGTACATTGCTATTTACAATAGTCTAGTTGAAAAAGGGAGCCATACGAAATCTTCTCTCCACACATTTCTAAATATCTAACTATTTTTATGGGGCTACTTTTCCCTGAGCTAATATGAAAACATTAAAGTCGAAATTTAAATAATATATGGTCGTTTTAGGGTATTTACCCTTAGTGTCAAGAACACGAATCTCAGATCCAAAACTCTCAATGGCCGTTCTCCAACGAGAGATACCATACTTGAATACCGTCAATTATGTTTACAAATCGCACCCATGGACTAAGATACATACTGGTTATGTGTAACTTTTGATGGTTTTTCGTCCCCTTATTCTGTTTGTATCTTGTCGTCTTCCTTTTCCATTGTTGTCGTTCTAAATGTGTATCCAGGGTCTCACATTTAACTTCGGCCTTGAGGTATGCTGCCAGCATAAGGACAAAAAAGATCGAAAATCTAATATTTCTTGGTTTTTCTTTTATTGCCTTTCTTCTGAATGATACCAAAGCACCTAGTAACTTAATTCACCCCGGTTATGTTATGACTTCTGAAATTAATTACAAGAAGCTCACGAGTCGTTTTCGTCGGATGCACCCTATAATTATTGCACTGCCTCATCTTTGAGATGGCATTTGCGGCCATAGAAGGAGAATTATCCTCCTCTAAACTGGTGATAAAGAATTAGAACCCACATGGTGTCTTTAATCAAGATTCTTCAGCTGCCAACGCATCTGCATTTCGCTTTCAGACCCCAAAACTTAGACTCTATACTTTGGCCAATCCGAACAAGCATTTGGAAAGCTGGAATAGTATTCTCTTTAAACAATGTAACACAAACGGCAAAATTAAATAGCAAAAGCGTTCAAACAGAACTAACTCTGAAACTAAGTCGATAAGAGAGAACTCTCTGATTTACATGCTGACACATTTCCCCCAGCTTTGGATTCTATTATTTTATTCCGTAAAAGCATAACAAGGGCAATATTCTTCACTTCAAGTGCAAAGACTACGGGACTAAATCTGAAGTGCATATCTTGTGCTAATTAATAATATCCAGAAGCCATCTCTAAAAGTTTTGTGTGATGATGTTGTATTACTGTTTACTTGAACATATATAAGTTCTTTATGTTGATCTCTTCATAAGAAAAAAGATTCCCGAACAATACACAAAAACTAAATTTCTTAAATATGGCTTTCCCTGATCATTTTTCTGTAGCCTGACAAAATTTCTTCGTTGGCACATGATCCTCCACAGACAATGACCACCACTATATCATCCTTTTTTAGGTTAGGAAGGGATTTTTTCAAAAACGAAAGTTGGTTATAAACCACTGTTAATGCCGCTCCACAAGCAGGCTCTACGAGGTTTCCAAAATCGTTAAAGTACGAAACTGTTGCCCTAACGGCATCTTGATCGTCAACTGTGGTAAGATAACTTTTGTTAACTGACTGATCTTGGAAAAGCTCAAGTGTGGGTTGAGATACATATGAGCATGCTAGAGACGTCGCCAACGATTTGACAGACTCCAATTGAACTACCGATCCAGCTTCCACTGCTTTTGTGAGTGTAGGCGCTTGCTTTGTTTCCACCAATACACAGTCAGCAGTAGAACCGTTTGCTTTCAAACCAGACATGATACCATTATAGAGACCGCCACCACCAACAGAACAGGACACGCCCTTCACTTTATTAAAATCCGAGTCAGGAAGCTGACCTGCTATCTCATCAATAATTTCAGAATGACCTTGCCAGATTAATGGGTTGTCAAAAGGATGGCAATAAATGACGTACACATCATCTTCGTGAGCATCCCGTAATTGACGTGCATGCATATCTGCTTCTCCGATATTGGCCCCATGTAAAACCACATTGGCACCAAACACCCTAAGTTTTTCGACCACGTGTGGCATTGTGATCAAGGGAACAACCACTGTACATTTGACATTATAAAACCTAGAAGCATAGGCTGCCGCAAGACCTGCATTTCCACCACTGGAGGCTAAAACGTGAATTTTACTCGACCCTAACCTAGTAGCCTTCTGGATTGATTTTTGAATCAATCGTCCGATCCCACGAAGTTTGAAGCTTCCAGAAGGCTGTTCGAATTCGTTTTTAAAAAAAATCCGACAAGGCAACTCGACTCGCTTCTCTAAAATATTTGTCACATCAATGAGGGAGGTAGCTATGGATGGTTTTTGGTTGCAAAAAGTGTCCTTTGAAGTGGCTAGTTCATGTGAAGTGCCATTCAGCAAATAATTTTGGTTCATTGCATCCATCTTCTTTAAAATATAAAGTAAAATCTTTAAGTTAAAAGAAGAAGAAAAAAATCTTTGAAGTTATCATGGTGGTTTTAATACTTTTCAAATCATAGCATCAGAAACATATCCGGAATTGTATTTCCGCACTGCACTTCGGAATTGTAATTCCTGAGACCGAGTCAATTGCATACTCCCTCTGTAAATACGGATCATAAACCTTTCCCAATTGAGTGATATTATTTTTAAGCTCTTGGCTTTCCTTTGCTCCTCTTTTTTTTCCACCCCTTGTTTAATTGGAATGGTTCAATTAAAATTATTCGCCCTGGAACACCAGCTGATTGAACTCTGGTAGGAAGCCCCCACCACAAAGTCTTTTCAAAATCCTGTGTGTGTCCTCCAGATCTTTCTTGCTTTTTGTTTCCAGATTACTACTTTCTCTTTTTCTTGGTGTCTTTTCTTGTTAAATGCTCATTCATGAATCCTTTTCTTGTTATCATTATTCTTCTTTGTTCTTTTATTACGCGGAAGTTTCTGCTGTTTGCATAATATTTTCATGAATCTTAACACTGAGAAATATTAACTAAGAGAAAAATGATGAGTAAAAATCAATTGTCAGATTGCACAGACTTGAGCTTGATCTAAAAGTATTCAAAAATAAGCAAATTTATTCAAGATAATGAAGTGATGCAAAACTCAAATTATTAAGCATGCAAATACCCAAATACCCACCCAATTGAGACATCTCATATGTCATCTTATGCATTACGAGAGCGTTGCTCTGAGACATACAGTCACGTGCAACACGTTAGTCGCGCATCATGGTGTCTGCACTTGATTCTCAACTCCATTGAATATTAGCCTCTCTGAATTTGAGGGAACTGAAACAAAAGAAAAAATAAAGTTACCACATTTCCTACTCTGATGGCATCACCAATATTCATATCCAACCCGCCTCCAGGATTTTCCACTGTGGCAATTTTGCGAGGATTGCAGTTGGCTCTTTTAGGTGCATTTCGTTCGCTACAGAACCCCAGTTTGTTCAGGTCATCCTACTATTCACAGGCTTTGTCAGCTATCAAGTATTCCATCCTCATTCAATTGATTCTCTGGAGCCCAATAGTATGCCTTCGAATTTTTGCGAATTTCCTCAGTTTCTTCATCAACCTGTCATTTATTGAAAGTGCTGCAAGTTCATTAAAATACTTGCAATTCAATGTTCTCAATGTCGGTGTGTTTGCCATATCTGCATCTCGTTATTTCAACAAGCAATTGGATTCACTCTTCTTGTTCAGTTTGGAATTCATTGACGCAGTTTATCTAGAAAAACATCCAGATCGAAAATCCCAACAGTTTCACCTGAACCTAGTGGAATTATCTGTGGATACCAAAGAGAATTCGACGTCAGGCTTTCCCAGTGTTCAGAATTTAAAGAAACGGTACACAAGCTCCCAGGAATTCTCACTGTTTGTAAAGAGGCATTTAACAAAGACCTCTTTTAATATAATGGTGCTCTTACTCAGTAAACTCCCATATATAGGTGCAGTCGTTCTTGGGCTAATTTCGTTTCAGAATCTTAACGACAAGATTGGCACAGAGAGGGCAGTTGTTGTGTTTGGAATACTTCAAATGATCCCCAAATACTATTCAGTGGCCTTTCTTACAACCTATTACGGATCACGGAGCATGGTACACGATCTTTTACTACCATATTTCACGAGAGTTCGTTTCACTAATAGGGAAAAAGAACAGTGGATCAAAGCTCGTGAAGGCGTCTTATTTGGGTTTGGTCTTTGCTATTTCTTACTTATTAGGTCATTTCCATGGGTAGGACTCTTGATTTATGGATTTGCAGAAACCTCAGTGGCATACTTGATTACTAAGGTTTCAGATCCCCCTCCTGATCAGGTGAGCCAATTAGTGCATTGGAACCAGACCCAATTAGTCTGGAATAAAGAGAAGGAGCAAAGTATTCTAAAGGGCGCATTTGTTACTAACGATGAGGGTTACAGTCCTGTTCCAGGATCATTTATATTTTCATAGCATCTGCATTATATAACTAGACACCGATTTTCAAGTCGAAGGTTCTCGTACCTGTGTAAATGCAATAATTTAGACATTCAAAGATGATACCCAAGATGTATGATTCATCTCTTTTCGCAGACAAATAATTATGACTTTCTAGTTCATCCATCTTATTATTCAAATCCAATATAGGAAGTAGGGTCAAATCACACCGAGGCCAACTGTGTTTTGACGAAGATGTTACCGTTTTCAAAAATTGAGAAGATATGACCTCCTGCTTAGATACCTCGAACATTTCTGTGCAGAGATCTGTAGATATGGTAAGTTTGACACTTTCAGGGATGGGAAGCTCACCAAGAGTCATATTTGAATGTAACAAAACGACACGATAAGTATTCAAAAGAAACGTGTCAAGAGTGGAGTTAAAACTGGACATGGATTGTTTGCTGGCCCAACTTACCACGATAGACGCTAGTTGGGTTCGAATCTTTGATGATATAATGTCCTGCTCACGAGAAATAGCAACAAGCTCTTGATCGAGAGCATCATATGACTTAGAATTGTTTGACTTTATTGCCATCAATGTTTTCTTGAGCGATAAATTAAGTAGGAAGTGTTTTTGCAACATATCGATTTGAACATTGTCACGAAAATTCTGAATGATACTGTCTTGAAGGAAATGATTCGGGGTAAAAGACAAGTCAACAGATGATGCATCTCCGAAATTGGATAGCTTCCACTCCCTGATCTGTTCCACAAACGCTTTTAAGGAATCCTCATTTCCATCCTTGACAAGCTTATTAATCTTTGGAATTCCTGCGGTATCACTGAGGATCAAGGAGCTCAAATACGCGAGTGTCGAAGTTTCAGAATTTTTTATTGCCTCGTAAGGAGACACGATGGAGCTCAAGGGGAAAAAGCTCACATTAAATTCTCGTCGAGACTTGATCGTGTGGCTAATTATATTTTTGGGTGTCAAAGTGTAAACAACCGCAATATGCCCATTCGAAAACATTGGCACACACCCGTGGATAATCATTTGTCCTTCACAAGGGTCCGCAAGATATGGCTGAAAGGGCTTTGACAGCGCTTTATTTTGTTCCTTTGTAAGCAGTACTTGATACTTATGCAATGTTTGGTTATAGAAAGACTCCCAACCAGGAGACTCTTTGATGATTTCAATAGTTCTGGCTGATGTGTCAATTTTAGCAATACTGAAGCGCCCACTTTCAAAAGGTAGGAGCACAGAGGCAGATAATTCTTTCTCTATAACTGGAAGATTGACTATGACGGTATTGTAGGGAAGGTCAGCGGAGACACACAGAGATCCCAAAGACCCTAAGTGGAGTGATTTAGCGTCAGTCACTAGTAAGCTTTTGGACAATGGGAGGAATTGTAGATGTGAAACAAGAAACCGAGATGATTCTTTAACTTTGACGGGGCTCTCTTGAAGACTCAATTTGGTACCAAACTTGCATCCCCACACAGAGTTATCTCTGAGAACATAATACAATTCAGTACCCAGGGTAGACCAAAGCAGCTTGACAACCAAACCTGCAGTGGCGATTCGTTGCAACAACGGTAGCCCTTCTGCGAGCCTGTGAATAGTAATATCACCAGATTCATGAGCTAAGCTTATGATTAAAGAGCCATCAGAAGCCTTTCCAAACAGGAAATCGGTGACTTTTAACTCCAGGAATTGCTCTCCCGTTAGAACAATGTCACCCTCGGCGGTGAGTCTATTTTGAGGTAGCGACATTTGGTCTAAGATAGACGTGAAACTACGAAACTTCAACGAGTAGTTACTCGCATCCAAAGATTCACGTTTCAATATCATCACCTCACCAGTGTTGAGCAAGACACCCAAGTAGCAATCACGAGTACATGCCTCTACAGGAGACCACGCATGTCCCACTATAATTGGTTCCGAGATACGGCCGAAATTAAACATGTTCTCTTGATCTTTGATAAGAATCCGGGAAAAAAGCTGGAACCCCAAGGACTCCAAGTTCTCTATATGGAACACGGACCGGACATCAAAACAAGCATCAGAGTCAAGAGCAAAAGATGTACCTTCGGCATTTGCTGGCTCGAAACATTGGTGAAGTAGTGGAAGTTTGGGCTCAATTAAAGTGACATGGTTGGAACTGTTGATGGCAAGTTGCATGTTCTGTGAGCACTTCACCGGTTCCAGAAGACTAGTGCCAATTATGGCCCTCAGGACTTTGATTGGTCGCATCAGGTATGGCTATGGTGAATGAAAATGAAGAAAGGCGGCCGACTCTCAGAAATTGAAACCAAAATCTTGACTACCTGAGGTTTTCAGAACTATACAAGGGAAAATGTTGTGGACCCAGTGCGCCCAATGTGTGTATATAGTAGAGCGACCGAAAGAAACAATCTATGCTGGAACACTCGCGGTCAACGCGCAGAGCATTTGCGGAACGAGCCTAGGGACCAACCTTCGGATTGTAAGTTTCTCGATACAGGTAAATAAAAACATAGGACCGGTCAGTCCTACAATTATTGAATAATTCGCTTGGAGAATACAGAAGGTCAGAAGTATTAACCAAGGAAAAAAAGGGGGAAACCTATGATCTCACAGGAGCGGAGAAAGGAATGCCACGCAAACACCCCGCTTCCGTATTGTCTTTTGCAAGACTATTGTAATTGTCTCAGCACTAGCACATGATGTGAAACGACGGGTGAATATCAAACAACAACTCGAATTTACAGGGTCTAGAATGGGTCCGTGCGAAAAAGAAAAAAAAAAAAACAAACAAACACACGCACACATGCCGGCATTTATCATTATTTCGTCCCGTACCAGAGTTGTTTGATACTTTAAATAAAAACCAAACATTATAAACTTTCTTCTCGTGGGAATGAAAATTTAACATTACTAGAAAGCTGTCTTCAAGCTCCAAAAAAGAATAATGAAGGATGCGAGGTTCGAACTCGCGCGGACAAACGTCCAGAAGATCTTAAGTCTCCCGCCTTAGACCACTCGGCCAACCCTCCGATTATCAGAATTTTCTCTTTTTAGCAAGCCACAATGCACTGAATATGTGCTTTAGTGCCAGTTTGAAATTTGTGTCGTTTTTTTTCATTCGTAAGGCGATTGTTTCTTTTTTTTTTTAAAAACAAAACACGGGTATTCTTAGCACATGAATGGATTAAAGAATGATGTGGACCGCGGCTTGTCATGGAAAACCTTTTCTTTATAGTTCTTTAGAAATCTTAACTGGGTTGTCATAAAGGTCCAGGGTGTATTTGGTCAGGCTGTTTCGTTCAAAATATTTTTCTGGATTGACTAATTTGGGTGCTCAGCATGACGGCCAGATGTGCCGATAATTAGCATAAGACTAGACTTCCTGGGCAGTGGTCTTCAAGAGGAGTCAATTTCAATCGGATGCCACGTGTGTGAAGATTCCGTACCACCTGTACTCATACACCGGATCAGAATTTCTAATCTGGTTACAGGTTTTCTGCAACTTTTTAAATATTTTTGCACACTGTGGGTGAGAAGAAAATCGAAAATGAAAAGAACAGAGTACCAATTATGGTAAGGAGTGATTATGAGGAAATTAGTGATAAAAGGAGCAGATCTTGACTCCAGAATGTAAGTGAGTATAGAAGAGATTGGAATATTTTTTCTTATGTGGCAAGGAAGAAAGTAGGAACACGCGATTTTCGCAACTTCTACTTTCATTTTAGCCAGATGACGAGATGTGAGTCTGATACACAATGTATTTCTTCCGTTGGCGAAAATAAATAAAAATAACAAACCATCAATTTTCAATTTGTGAGCATTCATATTGATTTTAAACTTTATTAATGGTCAAACACAAACACGAATTTACTTTACTTCAAACGTTGTCATCTCTGTATCCTTCAAACATCCTATTAAGTGTAGAAATTACCTCCAATGCTAACTGATGGAATGAGCAATACTAACAATTCTAAGACTGCTGTCAAAAACTTTCACACTTATCAAGATACCTTGAAATAATTCCACAAGAGCCAGAATCTTGTGAAGTTTATCGATTAAGGATGCCTCTTTCAAAAAGCGAAACAAAAAAAGAAAAAGAGCAAAATTTTAAATCATCAGTTGCGACCATAAAACACAAGATGGGTAAGTCTCAGTTGGAACTTAACCAAATTTACCCTTATTTGTGACTTTTCGGGTATACAATTTATCCGGTTACATTTTCTGTTCAAATGCTCGGTGTTTGATCGGGCTGAGCGACGTCAAGACATCGTGATTGCTCCCTTCACAATTTGCTATATATCTCTTAGCCAAAGAAAACCAAACAAAGTTTACCATTAAACCAGTTGTAAAAAGTTTTCTTGAATGCGAACTATTTCAATATACACACGGGAAAATAATAATCCTAAAATCTAAACGACAGTTCCGACTTCTCTCTTTGGCCGACCTCTTCTCTTCTTTTGTACTTTATCAGAAGCATCAAGTGAGACAGACACCTCCTTTCTCTTGCCCTTCATGGTTCCGCTAACCCGCACACCTTTGATTGTAATACCTGTCTGTTCAACAGGAAATTTTCTAGGACGGCCTCTGCGATCCTTCAGGTCAAGCAATTGCTTCATCTCCTGGTCGTTCAAAGCATCAAACTTGAGACCATTTTCCATGGGCGACTGGGCTTGTTTGACCGTGACATCTGCGCTCTGCTTAAGAAGCTTATTGAGCTTTTTGAAATTCTCATGAGACGAGTCAATATATTGATTTGTCGTGGGGTCTAGAATAAGTTTCTTTGGCCTTCCACGTTTCTTTTTAGATCCATCTTCATCAGTTGCAGCCACCATCTTGGAGATTATGGTTAATGTTTGGGCTCCTAATTTGGGATTTCCGTCAATTCCAATGGAGGGGCTTTCCGACCCTGAAGAGAGCGATGTACGTTGCATCTGAATACCACCGGGGATGGACTGCGTAGGTTGATTAAGCTGCGGATGCCCGTGTATGTGTGACGGTTGGTGAACAGTTTCACTATGTCCTTGGAGCACCTCGCCCTGAAGCCGATGATCGTGTATAACACCATTGGCAACACCGCGACTTTGTGGCTCAAGTTGAATATGGTGTTGAAGCCTATTTTGTTGAAGCTGTTGAAGTTGCAGCAGCAGTTGTTGCAGTTGATCTTGCGTTTGACCGGGCTGCTGTTGGTGATTCTGCTGATGGTGGTGGAGATGACGGAGCTGAGGATCTTGAACCAGATTATCTTGAGCGGTGTACGAGTGAGATAACTGGTGCATACGCTCATGGTTCATCTGAGCACCTTTAGCTCCATTTGCTGACGGGTGTCCCAGAGTCGAAAGACCGTTCTCTTGGAAATGGCGACTTTCGAGACCTGTGTCATGGAAGTCATAACCGTGCAGCGATGCCGCTTTTTGTTGTTGTTGTTGTTGTTGTTGTTGTTGTTGTTGTTGTTGATCAAACTGTGCGAAATTTTGTTGCTGCTGAGACACGCGTCTTGGGTTCTCGAGTTGTGGTTGTTGTGGTTGTTGTTGTTGTTGTTGACTTTGCTGACCGTGCAGCTGGTGTTGCTGTTGATTTTGCTGGTGTTGTTGATGCTGTTGGTGTTGGTGTTGGTGTTGTTGATGTTGTTGCTGGTTTTGATGATGATGTTGCTGTTGGCGCTGGTGTTGTAGCTGCAGCTGCGTTTGGTTAGCTTGGAGGGTTTGTCGATGCTGTTGGAGTTGTTGAGCCTGGTTAGGGTGACCCGACTGTTGATGCTGCATCTGCGGGGTTTGCAGAGGATACTGTGGCATAGTGAGTGGAGAAGGACCCATCAAGTTGTTATTGGAAGACAAGTTCCGCGAAGATAATGCAGTCAACGGTGGAGAAGGCGTACCCAAATTATACCCCAGGGGATTTGGGCTGTTTGTTGGTGATGCTCCATACATCTGTAATGGGAACGACTTGGTTTTGTCAGAGGCTCCATCTGGAAACGTTTGCTCCATGGATCCCAATGTTTTGTTGGATGGAAAAGTATAAGGCACGTTCATGAGCTGAGTTAGCCAACAGTTATAGCTTGCTAGTGTGAACCGGAGATGAGAAATGTAAGATAGTAATAATGACAATAAAGGAAGAGATCAAGAATGTCCACACAAGAAATCCCAGAGGGGCTTAAAAAGGTATTTCACTTGGGTTGAAATTCTGGAGTCCGAGAATTCTTTTCCGACCAAAATATTCTTCTAAGCAGTTTCCAATAAGACTTTTGGGGCCGTGATGGATGATTTGGAAAATGGAAGATGGAGTAAAAAAAAAAAAAAACCAAAAGAAAAATACGCGGGCAAAAAAAAAAAAAAAAAAAAGGAAGAAGGACCGCGGATTGTATGCAAAACCATGTGAAGATGCGTCTCAGCCGGTGCTTGAGCATTCAAAAGGACGCAACAAAAGTGGGCCGAGAGGACCCTCCATGCTGTAGGAATCGCGCTTTCTAAACCTAAAATCTATTAGATTTTTCAGCCTACAAAAGGTGTCTTTATTGTTAGCAGATTTCTTTTTAGTTTCTTTTTTGGGCTCTGCTTATATTCTGCTAAATTTTGCTTCTGTTTATTGTAGTAATTTCTAAATCGTGTGCTAGAAAATCCATTGCAATATCGGGTGCTGCCAGAGTTGGCACACTCGGCTCACAATGAAACACGTTATTTGTTGGAAAAGCCACGAGCCCATTGTCTTTTTTTTTTTTGCATTCTTTGGGACGTGTTTCTTCTTTTTTGGAAAATTTGCAGCAGAAAAAAATAGAATTGATTTTAGCTTCTAAGAGATCAAATTTCCCTGAGACGCCTATTATTGCTATCCGTCCGGACTACTATTTGGGACATCTATTGTTGGATGATCAATTGCTTGGAGGGAATTTGACTTAGCAAGGACTCTTGGAAGAATTCCACGAATTCCTTGGAGTCGGACAACTTGGCGTCAAACTTAACCTGGAAACTGACAACTGCGGACAAAGAGTCAGAGGTCTCGACAAAGCTCGACTTTGGTCCACTGGACAATCCCAAAAGGTCATCAAATGGGTCCACAGAGACTGCAACAGGCTTTGCACCATTGCCACCAATGAACTTGTAAGAGATGTTGTTGACTTCGAATCTGTCTTGAGATACGGAGGCCACGAGCAAGTCGTCGAAGAGATCCTCCTCGTGAATACCAGAAGCAATTGGAGATCTGGCGTAGTTGGGGAATCTGGTACCGTAAGTGTGTCTCTTAGCAGACTCCAATGCTCTTTCAAAGGCAAATTTGAACTTTTCCTTGGAAACACCCTCACCCAATTCCGAGGTGAATTCGATAGTCAAAATGTTCTTGGGCTTAGGCTTCTCAACAGCGGCTGGAGCAGCCTCCTTTGGAGCCTCCTTGGAAGCCTCACCAGCCTTCTGTGGTGGTGCAATCTTGATGTTGGATAAGTCCAAGTGTTCCTTGTTCTTAATGTATTCAGCAACCTTAGAGACGGCGGAGGATTCAATTTCGCCCAAGTACGCCAAAACGTCACCCTTCAAAAGTCTACCTTTAGGACCCGAGGCAGGAATCTTGGAAAATGCATCTTCGTTAGAGATACCATTTCTGTGCAACAAAATCTCCACAGCGGGGGTCACCTTCAAGGCTGGGTTGGCCTTACCGATAAGCTCAGAGGAAGCCTTGGATGCACCTTGCAGGGACTTAGACGCAGGGGCCTTTTCTTCCTTGGTCTGTTGTGGGGCCTCCTCCTTCTTTGGCTCAGCTGGCTTTGAAGCTTGCTCCTCCAAATTTGGCTTTTCCAAAGACGACAAATCATCTCCGGGCTCGGCCAACAAGGCAATGGGCTTACCAACAGGAATACCCGACTCACCATCCTGAAGCAAGACCTCCCACATGACTCCGTCATCGGTTGCCTCCACATCAATGGTAGCCTTGTCGGTTTCCACCTCTAGTAACACGTCACCAGAGGCGAATTCTTCTCCGGCCTTGAACTTCCAAGAGACAATGCCACCTTCGGTCATGGTGGGCGACATTGCCGGCATTCTGAAGATCAGTGCATTGCGAAGGGCAGCATGCGAGGAGAATTTCCTGGCCAATGCGGCCGATCTAGTAAAACTTCTGAGCATGTTATTGGTGTAAGTGTTGACTGAGCGGAAGACGTTCTAGGTGCTTAGTGCGAGATGGTGCCTAGGTATCAAACGCTTCGGACTCGCATTACCGAACGGGCGCGACTTTTCCGGAGGCTCGATCTGAGGCCCGCAGTGGTTTTATTAGCGACACGGAGGCCACATTCGCATGAAGGACGAAACAAACAGTGGAAGAAATTCGGGGAACCAGTCATGGAGTATTGAACATGTTGATTAATTTGTTAAGTCAATTGTTAATTTAATAAACTATGGCTTTGAATCTGAGCTGTCACTTTTCAAATTTTTATTTTTATTTTTATTATTTGATTTTTTTTTGGGGAAAAAGACGCATTGCGATCTTGGCTTGGGGCTCACTCTCGTTTTCTGTTGCTATCTGAGAGACCCGTGGATAGCGGCCGGCTGTGAGGCTTTCGACGAGCACTTTTTCGAGGTGGGTGCAAAAGAGCAAATTCGGGCAGTTTTTGGAGCCCAACGGGTTCATTTTTGACCCAGCACTATTAAGAATTCAACCACCACACGAGTCTAGAAGTTTGACCAGAGAGCCAAATACAAAAGCTGAATAATTTAAAAGACTTCACGAAAAACGTTTTTTTTTAAAAAGAAAACACATCTGTTTGCATGATCTGTCCTGCAAATCACCTCCGGAGAATTATAAATAATCTTGAAAATCATCATTCGTGAATGGGAACACTACTATAGTATTTACATGGGCGAAACGACACAAAACACACGCAAACCCCAATTGGTTAGTTGAAGTTACACCTTGTGTTTGGCCTTGAAGTTATCTTCCAAATTTTTTGAGCTCCCAGTAACGGATTCCTGGATAAACAATTCCACTGAAACCCATACTGAGCCACATGGCAATGTCTCCACCATACTCACCGCCCACCTTTTTGGCCAATGGCCCAATCCAATATGTCTGCGACATTCCCACCGCAGCACCCGCAGCACCACATATGAAAGCCACGGTGGCTGCTATACCCTGGGTGAGTTTACTCTGGGTGTTCCAAATCATGAAGTTGTAGTAGCTGTTTCCACCAGCCAAAGACTCGCTATCTGAGTCGAAATCCTCAAACTCTTTAGTGTATAAGTGTCTGAAGTATCTGGACCGGAAGATGGTGTTCTCTTCCAAAAGTAGAAATACGTAGATAGATATCCAGTATCCGATCATAGGCAAGAAATTACCTAAAATGGTGGCAAACTTGTATCTTCCGACAATAGCCAACACCAAGTACACCGTTGTCTGAAGCAATACCCAAAACCATCTGGGAACACGGGCCAATGCAACAGCGAAGATTTGAACCGAAAACACCGTGGAGTACGTGGTCATGACAGTGTTTGCGATTAAAGAAAGGAACATTAACACCAACAAGAACTTACCACCTCCTCCCCATGGTTCGAAAGCGGCACCCAACAAGCCACCCATGCTCAAAGACTCGTATGCCTCCGCCCATGGCTCATAGTTCATGGCAATGTTTCCTGTCAAGATAGCGACAACACCCACCGCGGTTGTTGGAATAAGCGTTCCGAGAAGCGTCAAGGAGAAAATTTGGATGTCAGGAGTATCCTGAGGAAATAAAATGTAGTAATCTGACGCACATCCTCCCCATGTTGAAGTGATAGAGTAGCATAATGTGAAGAAGGAAAATCCATTTCCATAGATTGTATCATGATCCACATTGGGAGAATCTTCCCATGACAAGTATTTGTACTTGCTGGCTGAAACAATGAATAACAACAAACAAGAGCCGAAAATGGGGATAGAAAGAAAACTCTCCGCTTTCAATAAGAATCTGATCCCCACAATGGCAATACCAAGAGAGCAAAGTGCGACAATGACGATTGAAACAACCAAGGGAACATGTCCATCACTGACTGCACTGAGAATCTGCCCACCAACAATACAATTGACTACACACCAGCCAATACCTCCAACAATTGTAATAAGTGCCACAAATCTGACCATCCACCAGCCGAATAAGAACCGGGCTGTGACAATTTGGCGACATCCAGAACGGGGACCCATTAAAGAACAATAAGCAGCCACCACACATCCAAGGAACTGCCCTAAAAGGCCAGCTATTAAAGTCTTCTTAAGACCGAGGCCAAAGAGCATTGGTCCCAAGTAGAAGGAAGACATGGATGTTAAACCACCACATCCAGCAACCCAAAGTCCAATGACGGAAATAACCTGCTTGAATTTATTGCGGGTCCTTCCATAGGGCGAGATTCTTTCAATTCCATTGACTTCGACTCCAAGAGAATCCAACTTATCGGAAAATTTCTTCATGAACACATATGGTTTAATTTCATCTTTTTCGTCCACGGTTCTATTCGAGACATGTGCAACCAAGTCACCCGATTTTTCAATTGACATGGTGATTTACTTTTCAACGCTCTGAGTAACAAGGATGTGCTGGTTTAGAATTTGAAAATAAGAGATCTTTAAATCAATGATTAGGAAGAACGGTTCACTGTGAAACTCAAAACATATTTCACTAGATATCGGGATGGCATCATCACATATAAATAAGTTTTGTGATGATCAAAGGTAATTAAAAATTCCTCTTCTGATGCAGGAAATTTCTAGGAACGGAGCATTATTTCACGAAACATCAATCCTCACAACCGCATATCTGGTGCTCTATGAAGGATATTCGTAAAGGAAGACTAACACCGAACTTTTATGAAGGAATCATCGGAAAGAACAAGGAAAATCGCGCTTAAATAACCATCCTAGGCGCATGACGGGAGAGTCAGGGGAAACAGACATCGCCATCTCGTAAACCGTTTATATACTCATTCTTTCATTCACTTCTTTTCGCCGCTTCCAATGGATTTGTTTCTACCGCTGAAATTTTCGCTCGCAAGCCAGTATTTTTTGGTCATCACCCTGAGGAAGCTGTTGGTTTTTTTTTATTGTGGTAAGCCTATCGTTACAGAGTGCGACTATCTAAACTCTCTCTTAATTTGCCTTCAAATTGTAGGGAAACGAATTAGCGCAGCCAAGAAAAAAAAACCCCAAAACCTCTAGGACAAAACCGTGTTCACATTCAGCCAGTATTTTTTTGTTCTTTATGAGTCCGCAATGTAAATCGATCAAAAGATCGAATTGACTTCTTCGTTTTTTCTCACCCAAGACGACCCGTGGTCAGGAAGAAAAGTCTATTGGGTCTAGAGGAAGGGCCCCAATTACTAATCAAATAAAGCAACGTCTAAATTATGTTGCTCTTAAGAGTGAACCAAAAACAATGCAATATTTTTTTTTTAAGCAACTGCAGCCGGGTTGTGCCGGCATCAAGGAACAACGCAACGGTATCATTACCAACACACACCCAAAAGCACGCGATGCAGATTTCTTTTTATGAAAGTTGAGCACGGACTTTCAAAGCATGTGATTTTGTTGGATACTAAACTCATGTTGCGAACGAGGGGAAAAAAAAATAGCACTTCTTAAAAACAGAGACTTCAACTTCCACAGTCCTCGAAGCAAAACATGAAAAATAGGCATATCTTTTGGGTTCAATAGATATCGATCCCTAAAAACAATTACCTCGCACTGGGCAAAGTGAAGCGAACAATTAATCTAGCTTAGTTTTATTGCAGAGTCTTTTGCTAAATTGTCTTGTTTCCACAAAATATGAGCAGACCAAAAAGAAAGCCACTCATTATGTTTTCCTTTCAGCAACACTTGGCCAACACTCTACCGGGACTTATCTCAAGACCCATGGCCCATTCCCGTTGGTACCTACTTTTATGGAAATGGACTTATTCAAATTTTTTGTGGTAAAAATATACCCAAAAATATACCCAAAAATATACCCAATAATATACCCAATAATATACCCAAAAATATACCCAATAATAGACTCAATAATATACCCAAAAATACCCAAATACTTGTCGCCAAAATGCCTTCCTTAGCATCAGCAATGGGAGCTGTCATGAAGATTAGTATTCCCGCGTCGGCTTGGGATGCCACTATGGATGCGGCTTTCGAGAATGCGGTGTCAAATCCCCGGCTGATGTTTGCAATTGTGCGAGCCGGCCCATGGAGCCCGGCGGTATACAGGTCACCTTGTCAATGAGTGGTGTTTAGGTGGAGTCGCACCTTGATCAGCGGCGGATCGACATATGAAAAACGCATATGCGCTCGCTCTCACTCTCACACAGTACATTCCGTTTAACCACTGTGTCCTCTGGTTTCTTTGCTGCGGGGAATTCCACCGATCAGAAAACCTAAAAGAAAGCAAAAAGACATATTGAACTGCGACTCTTTCACGTATAAATACATCCACATTCTCCCGACTCGCGGTTCCGTTTAAGAGCTTCAAATTAGAGATATCCCTTCACATCGCGTCACCATGCCTGTGCTAATCGATGACCACGAGAACCACAGCATTTTCCGTCGGGCCGCAGGTGCCATACGCAAATATATGAAGTTTATTGGTCCGGGGTTGATGGTTTCCGTGGCGTACATGGACCCCGGAAATTACTCCACTGCAGTTGCTGCGGGATCCGCCTACCAATACAAGTTGCTTTTTTCCATTCTTCTATCGAACTGTTTAGCGATCTTTCTCCAGGTATTGTCGGCCAAGTTGGGCGCGGTCACCGGCCTCGACCTAGCTGCTAATTGCCGTGAAAACTTACACCCCAAACTCAATATATTCATATACATCTTGGCGGAAATAGCAATTGTCGCCACCGATTTGGCCGAGGTCGTTGGAACTGCCATCGCATTGAACATTCTTTTCAATATTCCATTATTTCTAGGAGTAATCATCACCGTTGTCGACGTGCTAATTGTTCTCATGGCATATCGACCCAACGGTCCGCTTCTATTCATCCGAATCTTCGAGCTCTTTGTATCTATATTGGTTGCGGGGACAGTTATTTGCTTTGGAATCGAGTTGTTCCAAGTCTCGAAGGACCCCGACTTTTCCACAATAGAAGTTCTCAAGGGCTTCCTTCCCAATGAAAAGGTCATAGACACTGAAGAACGTAAAGGTGGAAACGGCTTGTTTCTAAGCTTGGCCATTCTCGGTGCCACCGTTATGCCACATTCCTTGTACTTAGGTTCGGGTTTGGTACAGGCACGCCTTAAAGATTTCGACATAAAGAACGGTTACTACAAACCAGAAAACCCCAAAGTTACTAGCCAAGATACCTCTTCTCCTACGCTTGCTGGAGATCTCTCCAGTGAAGAATATGCTAGAGCAGTGGGTGCCACCCAACCAGAAGAACAGGCAGACGAAGAAGAATCAACATACCGTCCATCAATTCACGCAATTGACGATACTATGACTTACACTATTGTGGAGCTTGTAGTTTCGCTCTTCACAGTGGCCCTTTTTGTCAACGCGACAATTCTTATTGTTGCAGGGGCCACCATGGGTGGTGGTCATAAGCGAGACGACGACGAGTCTGACGATGATACAGATGACGAGGATCATGAAGGTGGCGATGGGGGTGATTTATTTACCATTTACCAACTTCTCTCCTCGCATATATCTCCAAGTGCAGGTATAGTCTTTGCTTTAGCTCTTCTTTGTTCCGGCCAGAGTGCGGGTGTTGTTTGTACTTTGGCTGGTCAGATGGTGCTGGAAGGGTTCTTAAAATGGAGCTTTTCTCCAGTAGTGAGAAGGTTGGTGACGAGAGCCTTAGCAATCGCCCCTTGCTTGTTTGTGGTGTTGTACTCAGGAAGGGAAGGACTTGCAAGAACTTTGAATGCGCTGCAGGTAGTGCTTTCAATATTACTACCAGTAGTCACTGCTCCATTGATTTGGTTCACTTGTTCTAAATCGATCATGAGAGTCCCAATTACTGTCAGAGAAGGTGAAGATGATATCGAGACAATTTATGACACAGATACCCCGGGAAACGTTTTGAAAAATACCACTGTCCAATTCCGAAATCCCAGCCAGAGATATACTGTTACTGAGCCTGCTATTCGACTTCAGGACTTGAGACGCGCACACCCATGTGCCGGGTGGGAGGATTTGGCCGAAGACGAAAGTCAAGAACGGCAAAATTTAATTCTGGAGCACATGGCAAGATCTCGGTCACATTCTGTGAGTGCACCCTCTATGGGTGTGGTTCGTTCAGAACCAGACAGTGTGCTGGCCGAGGCAAGTGAGCCAGCTGATGATTTATTTGTCATGAGAGGCTATGCAGATATGAGCAACGGACCTACGATGACAGTGTTCGCCGTCTTGGTGTGGGGCTTTGTGACATGCCTCAACCTCTTTCTTCTTGGAAGTTTACTACTTGGGTACGACGTTCCCTTGTAGAATGTATATTAGATGATTTGCAAATTCAAATCGGGCGGCTGGTGTATATAAAGGATAGATTATAGAAAGTTCCAATCTTGTGACTTGCATATTCCTAGGATGGATTGTATTTGATATTTGGGTGAAAATGAGAAGGGTTATTTAGTTACCGTTAGCAGAAAGTTGCTTGACTACAGATTAGACTTGCGATACGGATGTCAATTTTATTTATGAAGGCAACGTTGACACTCTCAATACTTGGTCTACAGAAATGCTTTCTTGACTACTTCTGTTTGGTTTTTAAAGTTTTGTTTATTTGAGTCTAGCAAATTGCGTATTTCTTGAGCGAGTTGATATCTAATTATAGCAAGTGAACCTAGGGCTCGTTCAGTGGGATATCTTGTACAAGTTCGAAGGCAGAATTAAGAGGATCCGGCGTCTGTTCTCTTTCTCTTGTACAAGATGACCCAGCCAGGTGGAGCAGGCTTCTTGACAACCGGTATCTTTTTCACAGCCAATGCTGAAGCCCATGTAGGGGCCAGTGTTGGAGCGGGAGGTTGGGGATTTTTCTTTTCGGTCACTGGTGGAAGGTTGGTGGTAGGTGGTTTTGGAGTGATAAGAGTTGGAAGGGGCGTTGGTTTTGCGAGAGGGAGGAAAGCGGAAGAGTCCTTCTCCGCAACGGTTGAAGTTTGCGCAGTGGCCTGGTCCGTGGTTTGGTCGAAGGTCTGGTCCGTGGTTGAAGTTTGGTCCGAAGTTGGGTCCGAAGTTGGGTCGGTGGTTTGATCGGTGGTTTGATCGGTGGTTTGATCGGTGGTTTGATCGGTGGCTTGGTCCGAATGTGGGTCCGAACTTATGTCCGCATCTGGTTCCTTAGCTGGGTCAGAGCTTGGTTCGGCCCATGCTTCAGGAAGCTCAGACTTGGCACTCTTTACGATTTTCTTAGCAGGCCCCTGTCTACGACTTCTTGGCCAAGTTCCTTGGAAACTCTCCTCGTCAAGATGTGCCAAAGCTTGGAAGTGGCCCTCTGTAGCAAAGAAACCTGATCTGGGCTTTGAGAAAGTTTTAGCCGTGCTTAGCGCTTGAGTAGTTGCCTTTGTTGCCTCGGACTTCTTCTCTACAGTGGTTCCAACTTTAGCAGAGGATTTGCGGCGTCTTTTGCCTTGGACTTGCCACTCAGATGTGGGTTTAGTTTGTGGGACCCTTAAAGGAGCAGATATCTTTCTCCAGGCCTCGGGGGTTTCTCTAGTGGGTATTGCCGGAGGCTTGGGGGCTCTACTATGTTCTTTAGCAGCGCCGTCATTCTTGGCTGCAAATTTCGTTACAGTATCATCGTGAGAGTCGGTTTTCAGAGACAGCGTAGAAGAAATTTGGGTGGCAAATTCTGGCAGACCAGAAAGTTTTCCAGAATTAGTGCCAGCGTTAGTGGGCTCACTCGAGCTGTTTTCTTGGTGCTGCTCTTTTGTTGGCTCCACCAGTTTGTTAGTTGCAGTCGTCGTTTCAGTTTTTGTTTCTACTCGAGAGGAGAGGTTGCCGCCCGTTGTGTCGGCGGTAGCTGGAGAGGAAGAGAGAGGTGAGTTAGAGTGGTCAACAGGGCTAAAGCAAGTTGCAGAGGTTTCACTTTCAGCTTCACAATTAGAAGTTTCAATAGCCGCAAATCCATTTGGGGGGTTTGGGGCTGTTGTGCTTCCTGTAGTGTTTGGGGATTTCAAAATCATTGTCAGACTCACTTCCACGTTGGCGGATTTGGTGGCAAATTCAGCGGCAGAAATTATTCCAAAGAAAAAGCCAAAGACCATTTTGAGGCCATATCCCAACATAAAGATGTCTATGAGTTTCATAATCAACTTCACAAGTCCTACAAGGACAGTGGGATACCAAATCATTAGGTTTTGTGATGATGTGAAGAAGAAAGGTAGTAAAAAGAAATAGAAAAAGGAACAAAGCGAGCACTCCCTCTTATAAAAAAAAAATTATTCTGTATGCTGATAGCATACCTCAAACACGGGTCAGCAGCGTGCCTGTGAAGGTCTCATTATCCGAAACATAGAAAAATGCGTGGACATGCTCTTACAGAGAATTATATACTAAATTCTCTTTTTTTCTTTGTTATAGCATGGAATTAATTACCTTAAGTAATTAACTAACCCATGGTGTATAGTTTTTTTTGATTAAAAGTGTCACATAAAACGTCCGGTATACCTACAAAAACAGAAATCTTTTGTGTCGTACTAAAGTTTTGACATAACGAGTTAGGCACATCGAGCGTTTTATCGAGATGACCGAGTCAGGGATATTTTAACACCAAAAACATATCCAGCATCAATAGAAAGATGTCCCCTTGAAAATATGTTACTAATTGTATAAGAAGATAACAATGTGTGGACCAAGAGGGGATTTAGCAGACGCATTTGCACCTTGGGTGCAAAATTTTGCAACAAGCCAAGTGTCTTGCCTTAGGCTCTCACCAATTTAAAATTTTCACATGTTCAAATAAAGTCACTCGGTAAAATTAGCTTAAGAGGCCGGTTTTGATCTTTTTAGCATTATTAAATTCTCCACCTGAAGTTATTAAGAAGATAGAGGGACTAAATTTTGGCGCAGAGAGATTATTAATATTCAGCAAGAATCAAAGAATCGATTCCCAAGGCAGGTCAGCCAGGCAGGTAGTCTCAATTAACAAACTTATTAGTGCGGTTTACATTTTTCCCCACATCTCCGAATACCAATTCAAATAGCCACGGTCACGAAGGGGAAAACAGACCCATAGCTCCAGAGAAATGTGGTCTATGTAAGGAACATGGCCACAGGATACCAACATGTTCTGAAAGAGTACTTCAATACGACAACAGATGTGGTAAGTACCAGCCCACCACGCCTCTCATGCGCGACCCGGCCACACGCGTGAGGAGGCCACCTGTGGCTGTTTGTTTCAGTTCAAAGGCCACGTGCTCCCGCAGATGTAAATGAAATGTTATAATTGCTTAATTGAAAGCTCATTTTATTTTATAGATTTAACTGGTGTTTCTTCAATCTAATTCAAAGTGTGTCGAAAGACTGGATAATTTGCATACTCGATCCGGTGCCTCAAGTCCATCGTGCATGAGATCATGAGGCATTTGGTTTGTTTTGGTGATAATTCGGGATTATACAAAACGCGAAAGGATTGGAAGTGATTCAAAAATTCAAAAAAAGGCACTCAGATTAAAAAAAGGGTCAAAAACATTACCACTGCTTGGACTAATCATTCACAGAACACATGCTCGGCCTCTTTGTATCAAGCCAGACATTTTGGTGGTGGGTCACGTGATGATCGTGGAAGACACTCGTTCAGAGAAAGGCCGCACCTCAAAGAGGTTTTGCTGGAACATCTTTTCACGGTCCACATACAATCAAACTACAATCACCAATGTCGAAAAGTGACAACAAAAGCCGAGAGGTGACAAAAAGCAAATCTGCAGCACCCAAAAAGGGCAGTGTTAATGCTGCTGCAGAGGAGTTCATACATAATGCTTCTGATCTCTTAGAAGCATTTCCTTCGGCTCTGGTGAGCATTGCGTACACGGCAAAAGAAGGACAAGAAACCACCGGTGTTAAATTCACCGTCAGTCATTCGGGACAAAGCAAATATCTCACTTACGAGTCGCATGATGCTAAGGAAGTCTCGAGAATCTTGGCGTTTATTGGCCCTGGTGGAATTACTGCTGATAGTATAAGCAGCCACAAGAAGAAGAACGATAAGAACGAGTCCGAGGGTGGAGAATCTAGCGCAAGTGCTGAAAAGAAGCCAGCGAGAATTACCGGTCTCACGAGCATCATGAGTAATTACGATTTCCACACTCACTAGAAATGTTAAGTCGTGTTGAGAGCTAATTGTTTCATAATCAACAGAAGCTGATGCTAATCGTACACTGATGCATATGAACAAATAAATGGAAAAGGGGAATATTTGAAGTCTGTTCGTTTTCTTAGGCTGGAGCTTTTTCTACTGAATGGAATTGACCTAATGCAATTCGCACTTTGTCTTAGTTGACACACTATTTCGAGCGTGGTGTGAAAGCTATAATAATATAAAAAGAACAAAACAATATTTCGACTCGATAGGCAGGACCAAGTAGATCAAGATTTTTTTTTTTTGTTTTCCAACCTTCGTAATCATATATAGACATAAATGCATACTGCTGTAACCCAATGAAAGTGAATTGATCTTCCCCACTGCCTCACTATTGGAATCCTTGTTAAAATTTGCTCGAAAATATAAATAAAGGGTGGTTTAATTCACGCTCAAAAACGAAAAAGGCCCCTTATCTTAGCGAAAACCCCAGCTTGATTAAGAGAAACGTTCAGTCCATCAGCAGAAATTGATTCCCCAACACCATCGACTTCGTCTTCTTCCTCGCTTCTGTAATCACTGCTGTTGCTGCCGCTGGAGATAGATGAGATAGGATTATGCTCTAGAGTATCGAAATGCAGCGAGTCAGAGCTTCCATCACGCTCTGTCAAAGCAGAGCTACCATGATAATTACTCAAATGCACCTGTTGGCCTGCTATCTCACCCAAATCTTGGAACGCGTAATGCGAATGACTGGTTATAAATGATAGCTCTGTGAAGGAAGACTCTGCAAGCAGCAAGTTCTCCAAATCTGCTTCATGATCACCGTCGAAAAAAGTTGGCTTGTTGGGTGTGTACTCAATTTCCTCGTTGTTATCTTTCCTCTCATTCTTTACAGGATTCGGTTCTTTGGCAGGTTCGTCAGGACCATGGCACGTGAGAGTATCAGATAAAGAAGCAGGCGATTCATGAATACCGAACACAGCTGACGCATTTGATGTTAACTCGTTTTTATGGAGAAGCTGGCAACCCTTTATTGCTTGTAGTTTTGGTTCATTGTTGAGCTTGTTTTCCCGAATTTCGCTTTCTTGGTCATAGCTTTCAAGAGCATCACTTTTAGGGGCACCGCTTTTATCATCCTCGGTTTTCATGTTTTCGTTTTGAACTTCGGTTTTGATTCCCTTGGTTTCAAAATCCGCCAGCATAATTAATGACTGTTCTGAAGATTCGTCAACGCAGATTTTTGTTTTCCGCTCATCTGGAGTTGTTTTCCCTTGGAGAAGTTTGGAATGCATCTCTTGGGGCATCTCTTGGGGCATCTCTTGGGGCATCTCTTGGGGCATCTCTTGGGGCATCTCTTGGGGCAGCCCTTGGGGCATTTCTTGGGGCATTTCTTGGGGCATCTCTTGGGGCATCTCTTGTGGATTCTCTCCTGGATAGATTTCTTCAAAACTTAATTCTTCAGCGTCAACATAGTTGTTTTGGTTCCCATTTTCATCAAACTCAACTTTATACGACTCTCCAGTGGTCCATATAGACCCGTTAATTACGAACTTAAACACCAACTTCTGCTTCTCAACAACATGTACAATTGTCTCGTAATCACCCAGCTCAGTAGCCTTTTTGAGTCTCATTTTTTCAGACAAAGACCAGTTATCGAAGGTTCCAGTGACAGCCACTGAAGTCACACCGTGTCTTGTTGGCCTGATATCGTGTTAGTGATCATTCCTTAAAGGCTGCAAAATCCTTTTATGTCCTTCTCTGACCACTGAAATTTGAGTTTATGTCCCTGTAAAAGCTCACCTCTCCCGTAATTTCCTAGTCCCAAAAGGGAAAGGATCAACCCATAATAACTTCAAATTTGGGCTCGAGGTGTTTTATTGCGAAAATGACATGAACATACCATGTGAGCTTATAGAAATATCCCATTGTGAATGTTGCGATAACAAAAAAAGTGATGTTAGTTCTCAGAAAAAAAAAACAGCCTTATGGTCTTCCTCCCCTATTTTTTAATTTTTTTTTTTCCTTTTTCTTAAACTCGAGACCCGTATCGCTCTAGTTTGCGTGCTTCGGGGGGCTTTCGCAATATGAACCTTATTGCACAATCCGCGACGTGTTGTGTGGGGGTGTCTGTGGTGTGTATGTGTGTGCGTAGTATAATAAGTGTGTGCCTGTAGGAAAGCTCGGCATATGTAAGATAAGAACTCTGTGGCTAGGAATACGTCAAAAAAGGAAGACTGTTCTTTTTTTTTTTGGGTTATTTGCTCAGCAAAATCATAAGCAGGATTCAGTGTTGGAAATGAATTAAGTTGGCCACACTTTTTTTTTTTTGCCTATTGTGGTATTTGCCTCTTCTGGTATTTGCCTCTTCGATCTTTTACCACGTCTATCCCTTACCATTGCCTTTGATCCCTTTACTTTCTCTTCGAATTTTCTGATTCATTGGTCCCAACGAGACCCTAAATCAACCATATAGATACCGATGGACTGCCCGTTGTACTGCCTCAAGTCTTCTCAAAATATCGCGCGAGGTCCCCGGCTCGTAATACTCCAGATTATTCTAATTTCCCCAGATGGCTCATTTTTTGTTGATTTCTGGAACCTCGCACACCCCTGCAATTCGTAGAGCAAGCCCCAAACTGCTTTCAAGTTCAATGTTTCTTTCTTCAGTTAGAAAACTGCTGAAAATATAAATTTTTCTTTGGACCGCAAGAAAAAAGATGAATTATTATACAATTACATATATGAAGCATAATATAAACAAGCTAGCTGGAATTAGTCACCATCTCTTTTGGCCCCCTTTTTTCATTTTCTCTGCGTCCATTCTGTTTTGTGCAAGCCTCCTGTCTTTATACACCTTGTAAGTTCTCTATCGATATGATTTCTTCTTGGTGAATGGGCATTTATTAATGTTAGTGGCTTCGGAAATGGGCTAGTTACTGTCCCCATTTCTTCGCTTCCATGCCTTCTGGCGGGGTGGTCTCAAATTTTCTGTTCTTTGCTTCGGACCAGTCCGTTGTGAGAACTGTCCCATTTGACTCAACATACGACTTCATCATGGCTCTCTTCGTGTCTTCATCCACGCCTTGGTACAACTTTGAAAAGAAGTCACCCGAATCTTCCTCGTCATCATCCACTTTGACATTGGACCAGTCCACTTTTTTACGAGAGGAAGAAGGATATGAAAGACCGCTGGGAGTGGAATTAGTTGCAGGTACGGCAATTGGTCCTTCGCCCTCTAACGCGGCCCATTTTCCCTCTACTTGTTTGCGCAACGTAATTTCAATCTTTTTAGTACCCACTGTGTAAGAACTTTTCTCCGGTGAAATTTCACCGTAAAGGCCTTCGAGAACATAGCTATATTCCGAAGCTTCCGACGTGGGGAAGCTTACCGATAGAGAACGCGTGTCAAACTCGACTTGCACAGATTCCTTAGCAATGTCTTTTGCAAAAATAGTCACCGTCACGGAATCTTTGCTTTGGTACCATTCGTCTCTAATCTTCACCTTAAGTGGCGCTTGTTTATTAATGGTCTCGATTGACGAAGAGGCGCCGTCGTGTTTTGAACCGTGTGGGGCTTTGCCGTCTTCTTCGGGTGACTTTTCATTGGCGGTCTCAACTGCTGCAGTAATACCACTTTTCTTGAGGTCTCTTTCCGCTTTAGCTATCCAGATATCCAAAGCGGGTTCTGTACAGTGGAGTTCCTTTGCCTTTTTGAGATTCACTAGAGAGCCTTGGAATTCCTTTTCCGCATAGTTCACAAGTCCCAACCGAAAGTGGCACGTGGCCTTGTCAGCCATCTTGGCCCGTTTATCAGCAATAGTGAATGCTTTGCTGATGTCTGCCTTTGCTGACTCATAGTCACTGAGCTTGGTGTAAACCTGAGCCCGTTTAATCACCGCGGTGAAAGCCTCTGGGTTTTCCTTGAGAGCATCGGTGAATTTGGAAATTGCAGTGAGGAAATCTTTTGCATCTGCTGCTTTGTCGCCCTGTTTAATGGCTAAGTCGATCGCCATTTTGAATGCGGTTTTCAGAGGGGTTTTTAGAAAAATTATGTGTTAAAGATGATTGAGTGATGAAGTGTGGAGAAGCATGCATATGCTTGGGAAACGGTTTTTCTTCTCTATTCCATAGACACCGGCCAACTTCGCATTCTCACAGACGGGCTGCGAGACTCGGATTGAGAATCTCACATCAGCACAGGGCCCATTGAAAATGTCTGAAATCTAATATATATTACATGGTTCTCGGATTTCATATCTATACGGAAAGTCTTTTTATACTGCGGTTAGATAATTCAGATAGTGGCAAATCTCCGGCTACCACAACGTATGGAGAATTCTCTTGACCTTGCTTTTCGGAACCTCACCTTTCCGATCAGTGTTTGGGAGTAACAACCAAAATAATAACACAAGTGCATGCCCGGCAATACAAATGGGCAACACAACGAAAGTTCCTGAGCCTTGTGAGATCAACCCCACAAAGAATGGAACGAGCGCACCGCCACTAGATCCAAAGGCGGTCATGATGGTTAAACTGATGACCTGTATTTTCCGAGGAAGCATCTTAGACACCCCCGTAATCATCAAAGGATAAATAGGACCAATCAACGTACCTGCAATCGACACAAAAACACTCAGCAAAATATCACTTGACACCACCCAAGTCAACGCCAACATGACAATAATAGTAATCACAAGGATATTTACCGACCGCCTGATGCCCAAGTATCTGTGTAAAGGCCTGGTCAAGAATAGCCTTCCAAGAGTTAAGCCACCCCAGAAACCACTCAGAACATATCCAAAGGATGTTTTAGTGAGACGGTACTCAATCAAGTAAGTGACAATCCAGCCACCCAACGCCACCTCGCAGCCCTGGTAGAACAATAAGAAAAGAGAGATATTCCAGGTGATTGCATTCTTCAAAGCCAACACTAAATCCGTGGAAGCACGAGGTTTTTTGTTGGGTGTATTCTCTATAATAGAAGGGGCACGCGATCTTAGGTTCTGAAGACCTATACCTGCTTCATTTTCGGCAGGGGTTTGAGTTCCTGATGGACCGGCACTTCTCTCGGGTTCGAGAAGCCTGTCTGTCTCTTCCTCGTTGTCCCATTGTTTCAAATCTTCGTCTGATCCTTGGAACACAAAACTTAAGTTGACCAAGTTGACCAACATCAAGCCTAATAAAATCACGTAAACATAATTCCAACGAATGCTATTCTCTACCATGAGAGTCGCCAAAAGAGGAGAAATCGTCGCACCTATACCGTAAGACCCATGGAAGAAAGAGAGGTATTTAGAGTTTTTATCCATTTTACTCAAGAAAATGTTCAATTGAGAAAGCACCACAGCGATTCCCATACCCCCAAAGAAAAACCCCACAACAATCAAGGGAAAAGGGCCACCAGTGCTCACAATAGTGTACATGATTATGGAACAGACACATCCAAACGGAATGGATTTCTCCCGTCCCAACCATGGGTGTATTTTATGCGACAACATGGCCACAGTGATAAATCCAGCAGCATTGGCCATCCAAATGAGCGACACTACTGAATATGAAATTGAGTAATGCTCCTCTATGGTGGGCAATAACGCACCCGGGGCAGCATCGGAGAAACCACCGGCCACTGACCAAAGGCACGCGCCCCAAATGCGCCATTTGTTTTTAGAGGGAAAATTAGACGTCATCACTTTCTTTTCATCCCTTTGCTGTGAAATGACAGGCAGCGGTGTATTTGAATTACCCCCAAAGTTTCTTCCCAGTATGTTCACCTGCAGGTGCTTCCGTGCATTTGTAAAGTAGTCATTTGATTGTCTTGTGATTGCAATGGGCCTAGTTGACAATTTGACTTTGCTTCCCGCGGCTCTAGGATGCTCCAATTCCACAGCTGCCTCAATTTCTTGAGTCATATTTGGTAATGTTGAGGAATGTGTAGACATACTTAGATAATCAGCTTCAAATAGGTCTCAAATGGGTCTGCCTTTTCTGAAAGAACGACTGACTAGTTGTTTTGACTTCCACGCTTGTTGATACCCCCAGCTATTATTCCCAGAACAGACAAAATCAATAGAAAGAGAAATTGAAATTGAAGAAAAAAAAAAAAAAACTTAAAATCTACAATGCATTTTCTCTCGATGGGAAATCTGGGTTTTTCTACAGCATGCATATCGGGGTAATGTGGGGAAACCTGAGTGAGGGAAAAGACGAAAATCTCTCGCGTGGAGATGAACCAATGCTCGATAACTCTATCACCGAGAATGTTTTAACAATAAGAGTAAACATAGACAATAGTGGGAAAGATATTTGAGTTTGCTTCAAAACTTTAGTGAATTTTTGTGTGATTTTCAAAAGAGCGACCCTTTTGCTGGTGAAAAATACTCCGCCATTGGTATTCCTGGAAATATCTTTGCAGAAAAACTTTCCCTCACATTACCCCAACCCGAAATCGGAAGCTGGATCGGAGGCAGAAATACCACGATGATCGCACGAAGAAACTAAGTTTGTAATAAGCTTTTTCTTTTTTTAGAAATGGTCTATCTCTAGATCACCTTATTTAATAAAAAAAAAAAAAAAAACACTATAATTTTTGTGTATAAGGCAATTCATGTATACCCGAGCTGAAGTGAACTTCTTCAAACTGATGTTTCTGAAAAATTCACACTCAGACACACACTCAGACACACACTAAAAGATTAAACGATGGTCTTGATGTAACTTACAACACATATACCCCACTGGTTCTTATATTTCATTGATCTTCTATCTTCAAAATGAACTAGTATATCTTCTTCGCGCGACCCCCTTCTCTTCAGGCTGTTGATACTGTTGACCATGTTCTATTTATTTTTTTCTTTTTCGTTCCCATGCATATCCACCAATCAAGTATTTTACTCTTCTCCGGCTGCTTTCACAAGGTCCAAAAACTTCAGCTTTGTGAGCTCATTTATGAGTTCTTCCTTCTTAGTTTGTCCCACCTTTTCCTGCCCGAGGTCATGGCTCGTACGCACTTGTGTAGCAAGAACGGCGTTGAACAACTTGACAACACCCTTCTGAGCAACCTTCTTGAGTCTTCTCTCCTTCTCAATAATCTCTCTGGCACTCTCGGTCTCACTGGCTGAGGGCAAGAGGTTGACCACCCTGAGCTTATCTTCCAAATCCTTCTTCTCGGCACGCATTAATCTCTTTGCTTTAGCCTCCAATTTGTCCGACTCTAATTTCTTCAACGTGCTTTTATTACGCACCAAAATAGGGTCTTTTCTATCGTGTGCTTTAAGTTTGGATCCGAGAATGGCGTTGAATGCATTGGCAAATGTGCCTCTGCCATCATCAGTGTTCTTCTTCTTTTTCTTCAAAGGGAAGGACTCGTCTTCATCCTCCGATTCAGATTCGGAGTCCCCATCTTCTTCTTCACTGCTGCTTGCCAGGTTATCCTCTTCGCCAATATCAAACTCATCATTGTCATCCAAACCCGAATCGCTTGCGTTGGAAAGATCATCTTCGGCCTCGGCTTCTGTGGATTCCACGGGTGATGTAGACAGACTCTCCTCTGTGACTTTCAAAGACTTTTCATTGTCTTTTGTGGAAGTTTTCTCTTTTACAGAGCTTTCTCTTTGTCTTTTCTGGGCCATTGTTGAATTTATTAATATTAGTATTCTGGGTGCTATACTGAAGTAGAATAGTGAACTCATCTCATCGAGTGTGCGCATGTGCACACCTTCAGAATCCTGAGAAGCACAACTCGCGGCGATTATCCAGAGCAATTTTTTTCTCGAAATCAAAGAGCAATGGTTTCTGTTTTCCAATCTAGCTAATTTAGTTAATCTAATCTGAAGTTTGGCGTTTATTTTTACATCTCACTCTTATTTTTACACCTGACTCTTTTTACATCTCACTCTTAATTACGTACTGATGGCCTTATGTTATTCTCGTTTACCCTACCAGACAGGCAGATTGAATGCATGTTAAAAAAGTAGTCTTGTTTTGTTAAAAAAGACTTTTCTACTCTTTTCTTTCAAAATGTTTTAGATAATGGAAAGAATTTTGAAAAGAATCCCTGCTTTTCGTACATGGTCTGATTATTATATGTCACATCAGAGTTTAAGTTGAGAAAATCTTGCATAGAGTTCCCGACCTCATTCTCCAAGCTACATCACAGAAGTTCACCGATCACAAAACTTCAAAAAATACCACAAAACTTCAAAAGATACCACAAAACTTCAAAAAAATACCATAAAAGATCAAAAGAATACCATAAAACTTCAAAAACTTCAAAAAAACAAATACCACAAATGTCCAAAAATACCACAGTTGTCCAAAATTACCACAAATCTTCAAAGAATACCACAAATCTTCAAAGAATACCACAAAATTTTGAAAACTAGTTCAAAAATACGAATTCCCGTATCGCTTCTATCTACTTTTACAATCTGTTGGAATTTTTACACTCGGCAAATAGACAAAATCAAACATCTTGTTTCAAGCAACAGTTTCAGTCTGCTGCGATTGCAATATTCTCACATGCTCAATTTGTAGATAAATAGAGAGAAAAATCCCCCAAAGGGATTGATTTTTTTTTTCTTTTGCTCTTTCAATACTACCACTTACAATCACATCCTAATCAAAATCTTCTAGATATTCTTCCAGATGCCCGGCTTCTTAAAAGTGAATTCAAAGGCCAGAGGCCCACGCTTACTCAACCGTGCTAAGACGTGGTCAAGCCGACTCGCGCGTGTGTTCCATCACTGTCGCACGTCTGCCCCAGAGAAAAACATTGAGCCTGTGTTTAAGCACGAAGAACTACTTATGTTCAACCCACCCAGTTCAAGCTTTTCTATGCCCAGTTCTGCTGGAGAATTGCTGATTTTCAACCCAGTACAACCTACACGATTCAGGATTATGGAATCTTTCAGCTTGTCTCCGTCACCATCTCCAGCCCCCTCAGTCAATAGAGGTAGAAGCCTTAAGGTGCATCATGAGTTACAGGCAGAGATCGAGAGGAAGACTTTGGAACTCTCTCAAATCAAACAAGAGATTTTAAGGGCACAAACTCAACAGGCGTCACAAGAAGTGCAGAACTGCGTTCACGAAGAAAGCATCACAGCTCTCAAGAAGGATATGGAACGCGTCAAGGCCGATATTACTGCTTTGATGGTGTACGAGGCCGAATGTGTTAAGACCTTGAGTACTGCTCTCGCGCTGAATAAGAAAGAAATCAACTATGAGTTGGGCGAGAAACTCACAAAAGTTAAGGAAGAACTTACCGACGAGATCGAGACCTCGGTGTCGCGACTGCTACAGAAGGATTCTAACGAGAGGGGTCACCTTAAGACAGCAATCACTAGGTTGTACGAGGAGATGCAGGCACGCAAGAAAGAGACCGAGCAGTTGCTGGTATCCTTTGCAGAGGACCTCGAGCAGGATATTGATGCAATCCGTGCAGAGACTGAGAAGAGGTTGACGGAAATCGAAAACGACTCGAAGAAGATAGCACAACGCATTTCTCAAAAACGCAGAAGCAGAGGTTCCTTGCGCGGCATATTGAAGAAGGAGTTGAAACACTGTACTAATAACTTGGAAAAGACCTTTGAGGCCTTGAAAAGAAGACAGCTCCAAAAAGAGCTACAAAAGCAGTCTCTCCTGGATCAATTAGCCGAGATACAGGCCAAAATCGAGGCTCTGAAGATTTCCGTGGACCAGAGTGCTGGTGCAGTGCAACAGTTTGAAGAAGGCACGCACACCTTCAGAGAATCGTATGCTTCTCTTGAAGCGACAAGAAGACTCTTGCATAACAAGCTCCAAGAATTGAAGGGAAACATCCGCGTCTTTTGTCGTGTAAGGCCATCTCTGGATCCAGATATGGAATTGGCCCATATGTACGTTTCCGCCCCGGAGGAGTTGAATGAGGTGGGTAAGCAGGTTCTCACCCTCGAATCGAATACTCCCATATCTGATCTTGGCATTTTACCTTCAAGGGTTGCGTCGCTGCGCTACAATGGAAACTCGAGAAACCCTAGCCATAAATTTCAGTTCGACAAGATTTTCTCTCAGGAGTCCGACAACAGTGAAATCTTCCTGGAAATATCTCAGCTCGTGCAGTCTTCATTGGATGGATTCAATGTATGTGTGTTTGCTTATGGCCAGACCGGATCTGGCAAGACCTGGACCATGTCGCACGAGGATGATGGTATGATACCCCTCTCCATCAACAAGATATTTTCCGATATCGACGAATTAACAGAAAAAGGATGGGAGTATACGATCGACGGCCAGTTCGTGGAAATTTACAATGAGCTGATTGTCGACTTGTTAGCTGTGGGAAGAAAAGATGTGAAGTACGACATAAAGCATGATGACATAGCCAGAAAAACCATCATCACAAACTGCACCACTGTCCGGCTTGAGACGCGAGCCCATGCCATTGACGTCTTGGCAAGGGCGACCGAGAAAAGATCCACGGCATCAACTATGGTGAACATACGATCTTCGAGATCACATTCGGCTTTCATCTTTAACATAAGAGGAATCCATGAACTGTCCGGACAGTTTTGTGAAGGAACCCTCAACTTGATAGACTTGGCGGGCTCTGAGCGTCTCAATTCTTCGCAGGCCAAAGGTGATCGATTAAAAGAGACCCAGGCAATCAACAAATCTCTTGCATGTCTAGGTGATGTGATTCACTGTTTGGGCCAGAAGCAGAATCTGACCAAAGACGGCCCTGGCCATGTCCCTTACAGGAACTCAAAGTTGACCTATCTTCTCAAGCACAGTCTAGGGGGTGACTCAAAAACATTGATGTTCGTCAACATTTCGCCGGATGCTCAAAATGTTAGTGAAACCATAAATTCGCTACGGTTTGCCACGAAAGTAAATGATACCAGATTGATATGAATTCACGGATATTCATTTCCATTCGGAACTTTTATCCCTGAATGATTGGTAGGTGACTTCATATATGAGGCATAAATACTTGATTTGAGACATAGAAAATAAATTAATTAAGAATAAAAAAGAAGTACTATCTGTTTATGGTGGTGGTGGTGTCTTGCTATAAACCGATCCATCAGATCAAGGCGCTTTCTCGTCTTTTTCTCAACCTCCCAAGGAAGATTCTTTATTCTTGTGCCCCTGAAGCTATTAAGTTGGTATCTGGCATGTACGGAGTGGCGGACTTCAAAAGCCCCGATTGTGCGAGATCTTCCCACTTATCCCTGTGGGTTTTCACTGCCCAATCCACAATTTCCTTCTGCTTCTCTGGCTCAATACAATAGTTATGCATGGCCAAGAGTAGATCTGAGGAAAACTCTAAATTGTAATCGTCAATTTCCTCCACTAATTTAACGGCTTCTTCAACACCTCCATGGTATGTGTGCGCGATAAGGTATTGTTTGAACATTGCATAGTCAGGATATATGCCGTATTGTGATAGGCTGTTCCAAAACTTTTGCACGTAGGGAAGACCACTGTATGTGTAAGTCTTGATCATGATCTGAGCTGTCTCTTCATTTATACCTCCATGTTGCTTGGGGTTACTCGAAATTGTAAGAAACAAGTCACTCGCTTTGCCGATATCTTGCAAGTTGGAGTACGCGTTCAAAATGGCATTTTGCATATCAATGTCTTGGGTCTGGATGTTGGTGTCCATCTTTAGGAACTCGTGGATTTCAATAACTCCCTCTTCGTACAATTTATCCCCGAACACCTTGAGTAAGTAAATATAGATTGCCCGCAGTGGTGGCTGGTTTATGTTTGATTTGGCGTGTAATTCGCTGAGCATCTTCATGCGACGAACAATAAGTAACGCGGCGTTCAACCTGTCAGCTTCGCAAAAGAACTGAATTACTGGAAGATATGTCTTGGAGGGGATGTGGAAATACTTGTGCAATTCTCCATAAAGCACCCAGTTAGTTCCGAAAGATGCATCTTCTTTGTAAGTGACCACAAATCTGTGTAAAAGATTGAACAATTTGCGATATGAGTCGGTATACGGCAAGTCCACTCTCAACTTTTGGTAAGAATCCTTGTCAATCTTAGGCAATTCTCGTTTCATCAATTCTATTACATCACCAACGCAAGCTTCTGCCAACATTTTTCGGCATAGTTCGCGAAGTGCATCAGCGCTGCAGCTGGCTGACATATGCTGCTTGATTTTTCTAAATTGAGCGAATATATCCACAACACTCTCTTCGCTTTGAGCAGTGAGAATTACTAGGTTGTCTAGAGTGTATGCAATTGAGGGATCGATGGCTTGTGTCCAGTTTACGGAAGACGACGCCAAACTTTCGTCGAATAGAGCTATGGCTAGTTCTCGGTCTCCATGCGCAATAGCTCTGTCGATCATAACCTTGTAGTCGAGAATGGAAAGTTCAATACCGAATTGCTCGTGGAAGTCTTGATAAGTCAAATCAAGTAACTTTTGGGTGTCATTCGCATCATATGTCGAAAGTGCTTGGAGGATATCAGTCAATACAGTGGAAGGTGACTCTGACCCGGCGAGAAAAGGCTCGTATACGTTCTTAACGGAAGCAAAAGTCGTATCACATGTATTTCCACGTCGGGTTGTAGAGGAATTAAGCAAACTTGCTCGAAGCCTTAAGCTCGGGGAGAATTTTATCTCGTCGGAGATGATGAAGTGACACATGCTGCAAAGAAAGGAGTCAAATTCGCCTTTCCTCTTTGATAATTGTGTGAGTAACGCATCTATGAGGCCTTCGTCATCTATGTTCTGGGAGAATAAAACCTTCTTGACTTTGGCGAAATTTTCATGTTCACCGTGGGCGTGGAGATGCATGAGAATGGTGTCAAGGGCGTCCTTATCGGATTTTGAGCACCGCACAGAATTAAGATCTGCTTTGAGTTTAAGCAAGCTTAAAAGAACTTCAGTATTCGGTGTCTTCAAGTAGTGATATATTATTTGGCCCAGCAAATACTGGACTCTGTCAAGATTTCTATGTGGATTCAAATACTCATGGACCTTCGGGTTGGAGTCTCTGAAAACATCCTGGATGTGGCTAATGAACCCATTGACGAAATCATCATTTATCAACTTATGGTTGAATCTGTGCCCCTCTAGTTTTAAGACAGCCTCGAATATATCAAGGTTGAGCTCATTCTTTGCGATCTGGCGATTCAATAAAGCCCCCATGAAGTCAGGCCCAATTTTGTGGGCCGCATGTTGAGCCAAGTATGCTAGCGAAGCCTCAAGACCACCCATACGGATCATGGATCCAATTTCAATGATATTCACGAGAACACTCGTGGGTAACACCCCATCAGTGCGTGTGAGCTTTCTGGCAAGGATAGCCATGTATTGTGGATAATCAGACCTGCCTGAATCGAGGTAGAACAGCGCAGTTTTGTCGAACAACACGCATAATTTGTCCAACGGTAGAATATAGTCGATTTGGCCTGTCTCGGAGTAGAAATGCATGAACACGCCATTCAACGTCTGAAAGTACTCGTCTGACCAAACACTATCTACAGGTACACCAATGAGTTCAGCCATTTTCTCTCGGAGAAGTTCTAGACGTGTATCTCTCGGAAGCTCGCGTGTACGTAGAAAGTGTTTGATCTCAACGATGGTTTTGGGTGCTTGTGCACCTTCTTGGTCTTCTATAATCACCTGACCATGCTGGGCCATGCCTTGCGAAGAAGTTTTAGAGAGCATCCATTTAGATCTCCGTTGCCCCAGAATTCTCGGAGCACCACCTGATGTTCTTAGAAGAAGAGCATATTTCGGCAGTGGTAATCTTTTCGATAGTATTCCCCTCAACATGGATGTGGCGTTGTTTGTTTGTTGAAGAGTTATGTATTATTCGTTTATGGGTGATTGGTGAAAAACTCAAGACACTGCGCAGTGCATGGAAGCGTAATCGGGGTAAGCCGCAGGAAGGCTGGTTTCTGCCTAAGTCATGGCACCTGCCCGCACCTGCCCATACTATGGCACGTGTAAAGGCACAATCTTCAAACGAAAAAGATGCTCCTAATTATCTTTTTTTTTTTTTTATTATTATTATTTCTTTTTCTTTTTTTCTTACAAATAAATTTCTAGCTCAGGTTCAGGATGCGACCACACATCTCTACATTGCTCCTGTCTCATAACGAACTGAAGATTTGCGGCCGCACCCTATGAATCCCCTTCTTTCTTGCACTTCTACAGACTCTTTCGACCAATAATTTCAAGAGTTCTCAGTCCAAGGTTTTTTTGTTCCAAGTAATATAAAAGGATGGCTTGTGGTAGAATTCTGCTAATTTCTTTAGGAGCTTCCTCTATTGGTAGATAATTCTGCTCTTCGACGATTTCCTTGTTTTTTTCCTCTTCATTTGCACCGATACCCTCGTTCATTTGCTTGAACTCACCCTACGTTAAGAGAGCTATCCACAGTACCCCTTGGATCAAAAAGGCTCCAGTATACTTGTATCCAATATCATAACAGCAAATATTTCAATAGAAATCCTAAAAACCCCTACAGGTTGGATAATTTATCTTCACGAATTTAGCAACAGCTCAAGTATCCCCCAAAGCATAGTCCAAGTGTGACATATTACCGTTGATATAAACACTATATGATTCTGTAAAGCCACCAGATTAAAGTAGAACGAGCCGGGATGACTTTCAGTTTAGAACACCCTAAATCCTCTGAAAAAAAAAAGGTTTCAAGGTCTGAATTGGTGGCCATGTTCTGGAGGGTTGAACAAATCAGTTTTATTCCATAGTATGTTGAGTGTACTGCAAGAAAATTCTAGAATTACCCTCGTGACGCTGAGATTTTGTTTTTAGCAGGAAAATATGTATAATTATCTCCTTAGCATGCCTTTGTCAACGGTCTGTTCTATATCTATAATGATTTCATACATAGTGATTCTTTTGCACATGCTTTGATTATTCTACTCGTTCTATTTACAAAACATTAATGATAGGTTAAAGCAGCAAATGAGACCTACCGTATGCAAAGGCTCCGTTGACCATGTACTTGCTGCATGATGGATCAATCATGGGCCCTCTTCCTCGTAGTCAGGTAAATGCTTCTGTAGCCTTCTAATTGCCCAGTTTTGGCCAATGAACTTAACCTCGGGATCACTGGCACCCTCGGACTTGGTGTACTTTTTCCAAAACGCAGGATCTTTGAATTTCAGCTTCTCTGGTGCAAACTTGCCAAGCCCCTCTCTGATAGCCAGTACATGCTCCCGGAGGTCTGCTGCGAGTCGCGATCGGAGGCTCTGGGCTTTATTTCCATGCATGAGTTCAGGTGAAAGATCTTGGGGGTTCTGAGGGTCGGAGTATTTTTCACACAACTTCCTCCACTCTTTTCTGTAGCCTTCGAGGCGCTCGTCCAGAATGGCATCGCCAAATGTAACGTGGATTTCCGCACCAATGTTATGGGGTAACCATCTCTTTATACCTTCACTTTGGCTATCTTCAGGGACGATTTTCTCGAAACCGTATGAATACACAGGCACAACCACAGGTACACGTGTACTCTCTAAGATCAAACGAGCAACACCCCACTTGAAGTATCTCATGGAGTTGTTGTCTGGTTCTTCCAATTGTAAAACAAATCCCTCGGGGAAAACATGGAACCAAGAAGTCTTGGATCTGATGAATGGGGACTTGGACATGAGAACATTGGTAGCCTCGGCATTTGGCTTGATAACCTTCACTGATTGCGTCACTTTCTGGGGCACTACACCGCTAATGTTGTTGATTTCTTGAAGCAACAACGGTTTCTCCTGCTCTCTGGCCCATGGAGAAAACTCTAAGTCTAAAGTATCGTCAGGGCTAAGCACTCTGATAGCAGCATCTACTGAGCCTTGGAAGGGACCCTCGCCAAACCTCTTGGTCCCCAAAATCTTTCCGAAATTGAAAAACCACGACAAAGTTGGGGTAGAAAAACAAATATTGTGTGCACCGAATCCCCACCTAATGGTATCAATGTCGGTGAGAAAACGCATGGGGAGCAATGAGAAAAACCCCGGGTCATCTACCACAGACATATGGTTCATCACCGTAAGTAGAGCTCTGTTTTCCTTTCTGGCTCTTTCTAGGGCCCAATCGAGTTTCTCGACATTGTGCACTTGCGGATTGTAGAAAATATTGAGCAAAGCCTTTGATCCCATAAGCATGCCGAAACATGTGGCGTGGGACACATAGTTCCACCATGGGGTAGTTCTAGGATATTCTGAGAGAAAATCTTCTCCACGTTTGAGCACGTCCGGGTAAGACATGTTTGTGGGTGGATTATCTGTGTTTGTGGGTTTTGTGTGCTTTATGGGTTTTGTGTGCTTTATGTACCGATAAATGAAATGCACTTTTGGACAATCAGCAGGCCAAAAAAAAAATTAGCTTCGTGATGTCGCACTGGGATCGAAACGTGGAGTAAGCAAGAGGTGCTAATAAAAGAGATTTGGTAAAATGCGACTTCTTTTGCTTTATATACCTTAAAACTGTTGGCCTAGGTGTTTGCGGATACGAGCAAGAACATAAAAATGTAAAAAACTAAGGTGGGGCAAGTTTGAAAAAATTGAATGAATAATTTCCTTAATCCCGAAATATTTCTCCAATAGATAGCGTGGTGTCACTCTCAAAGTCGAGCGAAGCAATACGCGACAAGAAGCGCAATTTGGTTTCCCCGTTTGGAGCTTCCAAATGGGTGTCCGTATCACCGACAGATGCTATGCGTTTGCTTATCTCGTATATCATGGCTTTGGAGGGTCTCATGGAGGTGAAGTCGAAAGGCTCTATCACTGAAGGATTTGAGATTGCGGTCTCCAATTGCCATAGGTAATCGTCATAACAATATTCTTTTGCGGATACTGCGGCCTGCCTCAAGAAACCATTCTTGGCTTCAATTTTCCTATTCATCTGGGTAATTAGTGCCGGTAACTCGAAAAAGGAATCTTCTGGGTTACACTCCACGCAGCTGCGGTAAGGGAAGGAGAACACGTTGAAGATGCGGTTCCGGTGACTCAATGCCAAGTCTGTATTCATCTGTTCTACAGTAGCTACCCTGTGGTTGTTGTTCATTTCGATTGATTGAATGGTTGATTGGTTGATTGATATGTAGAATGAAGCACCGGTTCCAATTGCTTCAGATTTCTGTCCAGGTAAAGGAAATATAAAAAAAAAATACAAAAAAAAATACAAAAAAAAATACAAAAAAAAAAACTTTTGAAGTTGTTTTTGTGGAGTTGGGTGCAAAAAAAAAAAAATGCAAGAAACCGTGAGCCTGTCCCAGCCCCATTTTTTTTTTTTTTGTTCCGTACTATCACACTGCTACTGCGGAAACTTTGGAATCTAGTGAAGATATTTTGTCTTGGTTCACCGCAAAGAAATCTTACCACAAGCTTTAAATCTGCCTGCTGACAATTCTTTGTTTCTCTCTTCTTCCCTCGTTTAGCTGCTCCACAAATGGCTATACTTTGTGACGGAGATTCTTCAGAAGAACACACTGACATTGTGATCGACCCATTTGTCAGCAAAGCCGAAAGTGCTGAAGCCCGTCGAAGAAAATTACTCGACATCTTTTTTGCTCTAAGTGGAAACTCGTCCAGTGAGCTCAAGGACACCACGCTCATTCAGCTTTTCTTTGCACATTGCATTGAGTTTCTGGATATTGATACCATGGCAATTTTGAGATTAAATGCAAGCGATATTCACCATCGTCAACTTTACTATAGTCTTGTATTTTTGGTGCAGCATACAGCAATGGTCATAAAAACGAGGGTCCACGCAAAGCTGCTTCTGGATATGCCCTTGACTGATATTCGTCGCATTTGCTACCGAATTGCCGATAGATATGACTCGCTCTTCTACGTTCCGGTGAAAGTAGAGCCCGAGGAAGAAGACGCTAACATGGCACTTTGCTTTGAGTGGAACGATCGTTTTAATTGTATGTGGCCCATATTGAGCCTCTTGCATCGAGAATACTGCAAACTTTAGCTAGCGATATGTAGTTGGCTATAAATATAAAGAGATTGCACTAAAGCTACTTCTGAAATTTGTTGGTCAACACTGTTGGATAGTCAAGGAGAAACTCCCGGTCATAGAGCCGCATGTCTTTTGGTCTTGGGAATATCGCCTTGTACTCTTGGATCTTCGCTGGCAAAATGGCAGAAATATGATTCCTGAACATCTGTTCTTCCTTTTCGCGAGGCCCATAAAATTGCGGCACTAGTGGGTCGATATCTGTCCTCCCAATGGTGTATCTGACCAAAAGACTCAGTTTGAAGTTGGCAAAATCGCAAGCACTAATATCACAGAAAATCTCCCCAAGTGTCAACCAGGGTTGTGACAATATTACGCTAGCTTGTGGCAAAGCACCTGCTCGATAGTGATCATAGTCAATGTCTGAGGAGACGAGTCTGCGATGAAGTTGGATCTTGGTGTTGATGATCTGCACATCGAGATTTTCTATGGTCTTTAGGGGCTGTCTTTGCCGGCGACTCATAAGCAAAGGGTGCGTAGCTGTTATAATCGATTTTTAGCAAATTTCTAGCTGACTGGCCACTAGTTTTCCGTGGAACGATTTTCTTTATGATTGCAAAAAGCGGTGCCGGAGTCGCGAACTCGGGCTTTGATGTTTTGCGACTGAATGGGTTTTTTTCAAATTATAAAAACCATCGAGCTAATCAAATACAAGGCGACGTCTTAGTCCCGCTGTTTTTTTTTTTTCGTTTTTTTTTTTTGTTTTTTGGTATTCAATTGCATGTATTATGTCTTTAAGAGATTAACTGTAGTAATTCTGATACAGGACACCAAAAGCCGTGACCCATATCGCTAACGGTAAGACAACCTATTGATATCGTTGAGAGAACCTATCGATTTTTACTTGCTAAATTTTGAGTTGAGGCAAAGGAAAATTCTAACTAAAGCAAATTTTAATAAAACTAATAGACTTGGAGTTTATTAGAAAAGTTTATTTGCGTAGTTCTCTTCATTTCTGTTAGGTTGAACTGTATTCGGTCCCACCTCACAAAGTACCTCCTTTCACAAGTATGGCCTTTGGCGTGTTTCCGAAATCTTTTACGGAATTTTTGCATATCGATCACTGAATTTCTTTCTTCCTTGGAGCTTCTCTCTATATGTTTGTATTCTATATGTTTGTATTTTGTATTTTGTCTTTTCGTATTTTTATTCTTTGCACTAACACATTCGTAGCCTCTCCAATGAAGGAAGCCAAATACCAAAAACAAATGCGTTTTAAATATCAAATAAAAATTTAACTATTGCCTTTTAAAAAAAACAAAATCCATCAAATATTTATAGGAAACATCATTTTAGCTTGAGAAGATAATTTTCTTGGCACAACAGAAGTCATAGTATAAGAATTTAGAGGATTTTGTGTTATGACATACTCTTAACTTGCACATTTTTTTTTTAAAGAAACATCAATTCGTGGAGCTGGGCGGTGATAGTTGTGTACCTGCACGCTCTGAGGCGCACTACTGTACGCGCCTACCACCTATAAAAAACTATATACTCTATAGAAAACCCCACAATTGATCGTAGTGTTGAATCAGGTAGTTGAACGAGAGCTTCCCCCTATGAGAAGCCCCTCGGAATTGTAGACTTCCTCAAATCCTCTCTTCTCAAAACAACACCACTGTCCTATTCATTTTTTAAGTATTATTCGTGTCGTCGACCCATTGGTGTAGTGCGCCGGAGCGCGCCAACCAACAGCCTATGCAGCAAAGGCTCGAGTGTCTGCCCACTCTCAGCCCTCCTCTTTTGGAGTGCTAGACCTTTCTAACAATTTTGATGAACCAATTGAGTTTTCGTAAATTTTCATACTTCCTATCAATAGGAGCTAACATTTCTCCAAGATTCATTGGTGGCCGAACGTGTTCTGCTTTGAGTTTTTGAAACCCGCGTATCTATCAAGAAACATCCATGAC